>CM060964.1:337433242-337610742 GCA_030765045.1 Tenodera sinensis
AGGTTTGAAAGGTTTGACTCACTCAAAGCCTGCTGTATTTCCATGTTTCCCTTGCACCTACAAGAAAATGTGCAATAAGAATAAGATCATTTCTGGAAATATTTATCTAACATGAAGAAGACAGAGGAATAAGAGTTTGTAAGAATAGTTAGTGCAAGAGTAGAATAAAGTCATGTGAGTGTAACTCATCAGATTTTTACACATAGGCCAGAGCTTTGAGAGCTTTTCCTAGATCTTTGGTTTTCTTGAGATCTTTCAAGCTGTACCAGTGTCCACTGAAAAGTGCACAAGGTTTTTATGAGTTCCATGTCAGAGCGGAAAGAAAATCAGACATATCTTCCTGAGTTAAAAACTAAAAGACATTTTCACACTTAGGCTGTAAAAACAGCGCCCTTCCCTCCACTTATCTGAAGTCTGGATAAATGATGTGTGTGCCCAACTGCTATGCACCCTATGTGAAAGGATATATTGGGAAAGGAATTATGCGAAAGCAAGAACGTGATATTATATGCTTTTATTTTGCACATTATTAACTGCAGTATTACAAGACAGTAGATTTGCACTTCTCAAGAAATAAGTTACATTTACGCAATGTTTTCTTAAGGTTTGCATAATCACAGTTCATTTCCTGCTAGAATTATTTTAAATATTCACCTGATCAACAGGATCGATAAACCTTTTCCCCCTCACTATAAAATTCTGGAATTTAAACAAACTTTATTCTGCTCAAAACTGTTAATATAATGTCACAAATAATAATTGAATTCTATAGCTTTCAATATACGAAGTTCACTATTTGCCGACATCAAGGCTGGGAGTAGAAGAAAATACTTTGGAAGTTTAATTCACCAAATGTTACAAGTAAAATTTTTAAATGGCCAAAAGATCCCCCGTGATTCCCAATTGCTCGCCGGTAATGGTGCCTTTTTATTACTTTCTCTAGTGGTAAGTAGAGGCAGTATTGTATTCCACCCAAAAATTTGATGTCGAGATTTCACCGGAAATATGTTTTGAGCCCCCTGAATGTAAAAAAGCATTTTTATTAGAAAAAGGTCCATGTGTGTGTGTGCGCGTGTGTGTGTGTGCGTGTGTGTCTGTCTGTCAGACTGTGTGTTTCAGACTGTGAACAGCATAACTCAAAAACGAAAAGTTGGTTAAAAACCAAGCTTGGTATTTAGATTTAATGTCTTGCAAGGATACGACATGAAGATTTTGAAGAAAATTCCTCCACCCTAAACTACCCTTTACATGGAAAACTTTTCAAAAATTTTTATTTTCTTGAAAATGTCTAACGATTTTGATTAAAGTGTATGTTAAGCCATGTGTTTGAGATATGTTTATGATTAATAAAATGCATATCTTGAATTTTCTGGCTATAGCCCATGAAGTTTTATGTACTCTGGATGACTTTTGCGTAACTGGTAAACCATAAGAGATACACCAAGTCTTACCATACAAGAAATGTAGATTTTGCTAAAACACACAATTTATGTCTAAATAATTTTTTTTGCAGAGTGAACCATTTCGGAAATATTGCTTGTTATTTGTGTGAGTTTTGGAAAACATACTTCTGTCAAATGAACATTGTTATTCAATTTTTTATATGTTAGCCGTGCAAAGAGAACAGAATTTGAAAGCTTTAAAAGATTTGACTACAACTACTGTATTCTCCTCGTAGCTACAAGAAGATAAACAATAAGATAATTTCAGCAAATGTTTATCTGGTCTAATACGAAGAAGATGTAGGAATGAGGGTTTGTAAGAATGGTTTGTACAAGAGTAGAGAAAGTCATGTAAGTGCAACACATCAGATTTTTACTTCTGGCTGCTTGCTCCAAATATACTCTTTGCTCCTGCCCAGGACAACCTTTCCTCATAGCGCTGCACTGGTTGGCCTACTTTGGACAGGGGCATCAAATGAAAAGATGTATACACTGAAAAGATGTGCAATAATTGATTTATGCATAATGCAAATATACTTGTGCATTGTTATACAATCGTGATATTTGTGCAATACTCTGAACTTGTGATATTGTGCAATACTATGTAGCTATACGTTGTGATACATGTCTACAGAGTTCTTCTGATGATATATCCTATGTAACACTAGTCAACAGTGGTTTTGGTACAGACATAGTAGATATAAAACTTAATTCTATATTGTAATGTGACATAAAATGTGAAATAGGAAGTGTCCATCATGTCAGGATTAAAAGTTATGACCTGGAAGTTATATAGCATAGTTGAATTTACTGTATAATTTTTAAATGTTTTGTGTTTGAAAAGAGTGTGATAAAAGTTAGTGCAGTGACCTTTTTTGTTCTTAAATTTAATGTGAACTACTTTTTAAATGTAATATGTAACATTAGTATATTTTAGATTGTGTATTTTGACTAAGGGGTCTCCGTCTAGGGGATATGTGAATAGCGACCACAAGGTACTCAAGCTGAGCAGAACTTTACTTCCACATACTGGTGTTTTGCTCCTCACTGTAACTTTTCTATCTGACCTTACCTTGGTCATCTCTTGTTCTCTTCTGACCCCGATGCTATTAGGGTTCCCGAGGGCTAGGGAGTCTTTATTTTTCCAACCTCTCCAATTCTCTAATTTCTCTATAAAATCTTAACCCCTAACATGCTGACCTGTCATGGCATGTAATACGCCCTCTGATTGGTAATCAGAGGATATGGTTGGTGACTTTATTTTGACAACTCTCCCGGTCAGGTTGGTGAGACCCATAAACCAACGACAGGTGTGTTCCTCCAGACATTCTGGGGGTTGTGAGAGAGTGATGTGACCGCCAAAACATGTAAATATGGTGCTCTCTAAAAAGCGGTTACTGTTACTGCTATTGCTCTCTTCAATACTCTTTTTCTTTTATCAGTGAAAAATATTGGAGAGCAAGAGGATTAATGATTTCATTGTCAGAAATCCAGCATTAGCTAACAACAACATTGTGTATTTAAACCCTCCAGTCTCATATATTTGCTTTCAGGAATTGATCTGGCTAAGTTCATTAGAGAGAAAATTGTTTTGCAAGCATTGAAAATACAACATGAAGAAATCAAAATATGGATGTACAAACCACCCCAATTCATTTTGTTATATATGTGGTGAATTCATGACAAGGAAACAAAGACGACCAATTTCTAACTTACTGAAGACATCGTATCATTTACACTTCAAATGCCAACTGGGAGATCAGGATAAAGATTGGGCACCTGACATAACTTGCACTAGGTGCAATTCTAAACTAACACAATGGCTGAAAGAAAAAAAAGAGCACTTACCATTTGGCATACCAATGATCTGGTGAGTGCCTTAAAATCATGTTGATGATTACTACTTCTGTTTGACTAATGTAAGTGGCTTTTCTTCAAAGAATAAGAAGAATATTAAATATCCTAACCTACCCTCAGCAATTAGACCTGTTCCCCATGGTGAAGACCTGCCAGTTCCAACTCCTCCACTAGTGTGGGAAGAAGTTCCTAATTCTGATTAAGAATCTACAAACTATGAGGAAGCACAATGTGAATCAAGTGAAGAGGAGCACTTTCCAGAACAAAGACCACATTTAATTACACAAGCAGACTTGAATGACCTAGTTCATGATTTATACTTATCCAAGGAGAATGGGTCCTCACGTCTTAAGGAATGGAACTTACTTCATGAAGAAACAAAAATTACTCACTTTAGGCAACATAATAACGATCTGATGATATATTACCATATGGTGGGCAACGTTTGTGCTTGCAGTGATGTAGCAGGATTAATGAAACAGTAAACATACCATACGATGCTGCTGAGTGGCACTTGTTTAGTTACACTTCCAAGACAAGTCTGAAGGTCGTACTATTGCATAATGGTAATATGTTTCCATCTGTACCTGTGACTATGAAAGAGAACTACATAAACTTGTCAGAGATACTTGAAGCTTATCAAGTATAAGGAAGAAAATTGGAAAATATGTGGTGATCTTAAGGTGATTGGTTTACTAACTGGTCTCCAAAGTGTGGGTGGTGGTTGTGTGGGTAGTATATGTGGGTGTGTGTTGTGTGTATATGTGAGTGTGTGTCTGGTATGTGTGTGTGGTGTGTGTATGTGTGAGGGTGTGAGTATGTGGGTGTGTGGGTGGTGTGTGTGGGTGTGTGTTGTGTGTGTTGTGTGAGTATGGGTGTGGTGTGAGTGTGTGGTGTGTGTCATGTGTGTGTGTGGGTGTGTGGGTGGTGTGTGTGGGTAGTATGTGTGGGTGTGTGTTGTGTGGGTGTGTGTTGTGTGTATGTGTGTGGTGTGAGTGTGTGGTGTCTGTGTGGTATGGGTGGTGTGTTTGGTGTGTGCGTGGGTGGTGTGTGTGTGGGTAGTATGTGTGGGTGGGTGTTGTTTGTGGGTGTGTGTTGTTTGTGCACGTGTGAGTATGTGTGGTGTGTGTGTGGGTGTGTGTTGTGTGTGTATGTGTGAGTGTGTGTGTGTGGTGTGTGTGTAGTGTGTTTGGTGTGTGTGGTGTGGGTGATGTATGTGGGTTTGTGTAGTGTGTGTGGTGTGTGTGGTGTGTGTAGTGTGTGTGGTGTGTATGGTGTGGGTGATGTGTGTGGTGTGTTTGTTGTGTGTGGTGTGTGTGGTGTGTGATGTGTGTGCAGTGTGTTTGTGTGTGTGGTGTGTATTTTTTTTTTTAATTATAGCATTGCCCATTCCGTATGAATACTACATACTTGCATTTAATTATTTACATACAATTTTCATTTTATATATATATATATATATATATATATATATATATATATATATATATATATATATATATATATATATTGTTGATGTTCTATTTGAACATTTACACTTTTATTTACCTCTAATTTTTTATCTACTTTAGTCTATTGAATACTTCTCTATTGTTCATATTTACAGTTTTTTTATTTGATGTTTGTAGTTTAATGCTATTTTATTTTGTTTGACCTTATTTCTTTAACCAAATGTTATTTTAAAAATCATAAATCTAGTACTTATCATATAGTGAAAGGCAAATATAATTATACTCTTAACAGCAGTAGAGTATTGAAATGTGTTTGGACAATGATACAGGTTGCCATCTTGGTAAGGAGTAGAAATTATATATATATATATATATATATATATATATATATATATATATATATATATATATATATATATTTGGAATTAAGTCATTCTATTTCTGTGAATTTGGTGTGTATGGTGTGTGTGGTATGTGTGGTGTGTGTGGTGTGTGTGTGTTTGGTGTGTGTGGTGTGTGTGTGGTGTGTGTGTGGTGTGTGATGTGTGTGTGGTGTGTGTGTGGTGTGTATGGTGAGTGGTGTGTGTGGTGTGTGGTATGTGTGTGGTGTGTTTGGTGTGGGTGATGAGTGTGGTTTGTGTAGTGTGTGTTGTGTATGTGGTGTCTGTGTGGTGTGGGTTTATATGTGGTGTGTGTGAGGGTTGTGTTGTTTGTGTGGTTAGTGTGGTGTGTGTGTTGTGTGTATGTTGTCTGTGTGGTGTGAGTGGTGTGTGGTGTGTGGTGTGTGTGTGGTGTGTGTGTGGGTATGTGTGGTGCGTGTGAGGGTGTATGTTGTTTGTGTGGTGTGTGTGTTGTGTATGTGGTGTGTGTGGTGTGGGTAGTCTGTGGTGTGTGTGTGGTGTGTGTGACTGTGTGTGTTGTTTGTGTGGTGTGTGTGTTGTGTGTGTGGTGTGGGTGGTGTGTGTGGTGTGTGTGTTTGGTGTGTGTGTGTGTTTGGTGTGTGTTGTGTGTGTGGTGTGGGTGGTGTGTGTGTGGTGTGTGCGGTGTGTGGTGTGTGTGGTGTCTGTGTGTTTGGTGTGTGTTGTGTGTGTGGTGTGTGTGGTGTGTGTGGTGTGTGTGTGGTGTGTGTGGTGTGTGTGGGTGGGTGTGTGGGTGGATGGGTGGGTGGGTGGGTGTGTGGGTGGGTGTGTGCATGCGTGTGTGCGTGCGTGTGTGTGTGTGTGTGTGTATAGAACTATATTTGTAAAGGTTCTTTATATTCAATTATGTATAACCATACGTATTCTGATGTTGCTATGAATTACATTGTAAGTAAATGAACATGCTCTTCATTAACATCTGAAACACAAATAAAATTTTTAAGCTCCCTTAAATTCATTTATCTTACTCAGAATATTCATAATATAAACTTTTTTGCCTTCACTGCTATGTATAGTAAGTAGAGGAAGTATTGTATTCCACCTAAAAATTCGATGTTGAGATTTCACAGCACGCGCACGTGTTTGTGTCTGTCTGTGGACAGCATAACTCAAAACCAAAAAGTAGGTTAAACACCAAAGTTGGTATTTAAGTTTATTGTCTTTCAAAGATGCGACATAAAGATTTTGAAGAAAATAGTCCCACCATAAACTACCCTTTACATGGAAAACTTTTGGAAAATTTTTATTTTCTTGAAAATGGCTCTCAACTATTTTGATTACAATGCCATATGTTTAAGATATTTTTATGACAAATAAAATGTATATTTTGAATTTTCTGGCTATAGCCTATGTAGTCCTGTTTACTCTGGATGACTTTTGATTAACTCGTAAACCATAAGAGATGGACAAAATCTTACTCTACAAAAAATGTAGATCTTGCTAAAACACACAATTTATGTCCTAGGGGTCTCCGTCTAGGGGATATGTGAATGGCGAGCATATGGTACCCAAGCTGAGCAGAACATTACTTCCACTTACTGGTGTTTTGCTCCTCACTGTAACTTTTCTATCTGACCTTACCTTGGTCATCTCTTGTTCTCTTCTGACCCCGATGCTATTAGGGTTCCCGGGGGCTAGGGAGTCTATTTTTCCAACCTCTCCATTTCTCTATAAAACCTTAACCCTTAACATGCTGACCTGTCATGGCATGTAATACGTCCTCTGATTGGTGATCAGAGGATATGGTCAGTGAATTTATTTTGATAATTCTCCTGGTCAGGTCGGTGAGACCCATAAACCAATGACAGGTGTGGTCCTCCAGACATTCTGGGGGTTGTGAGAGAGCGATGTGACTGCCAAAACATAAAAATATGGTGCTCTCTAAAAAGCGGTTACTATTACTGCTATTGCTCTCTTCAATATAAGTGAAAAATATTGGAGAGCAAGAGGATTAATGACTTCATTGTCAGAAATCCAGCATTAGCTAACAACAACATTGTAATTTCTACAGCTGATTATAAACAAACAACAATCATGCAATTTTTCGCTGCAGTGAGATAAACCTGAATTTCTGTTTGTATTTTCTGAGTAATCGGTGTTAGAGAGGGGGGTATGCATAACTTGCTATCTGCTTGTTGACAATACTGCAACTCTCCACATGGAGAAGCTGGCGGCTTTCATTTCTCTTCTTTTAAACTTCAGACTGTACTGTGATGAGCTCTGCTTGAAACATGTTGTAGTATAAGGTATGTAGGCCTATCATTTTTAAACCCATGTTTTTATTGTATAATGTAACACTGTGAGAGAATTCCAGTCATCTTTTTTTCCAGAAAAACAAAAGGACTGCTTCCAAGTATTTCACCTCATAGCATGGATGATTCACATACACACATTTCATAGTAAACAAATCAACTATGTCTTCTTTTAGTGGTCAGGCAGTGCTCACCCTTATGTATTTGGAATGAAAAATATATTTTACGTCTGAATAATACACAGAATGTTAAGATGAAGAGTACATGATATTTCTTCTGAGGATAAGAGAGAACCCTGGAAATAGCCTCATCCCCAATCAAGACCATAACTTGGGCCCCCTGGTATAGAGGTGGGCTTGCCGACCACTGATCTAAGTTTAAAACAAATGACATTAAACTGTGGCATTACCTGGTGGTTTCTTGGTAGAGAAGTGAAAGGCATTGAAGCCACATCCTTGTACAGTCCACGGAAAAATGGAGTTGCAAATGTGGGGAACAGACCAACAAAGAGCACATGATGAGGAATCACAATCCAACGATATTTGCAGAACATCTCACGAATATCCAAAATTTCAATGTACCATGGTATAAGAACTGTGAACACAGATACATTCCAATGGTTAGAAGCAAAATGTAGGGTGTGGAAAAATTTGATCCGCAAACTTCTTGGGAAGACAGAGGGAATTAAGCAAAACAAATATGGTATGTGCAACCAACTTTCTTCATTATTAATGTTCATTGCTATTCTACAATTTTTTCATACAAAAAGATTTCCAACTACTTTGTATTAATCATGATAAATACTTGCTAGATTTGGTTTCAATGAACGTTTTCTTTTAAGTACACAGGAGAATATGAGGCTGACATAAATCAGTTGTTTAGAAACCAGTTTTTCTTTTAACCACCTGCCTACAGTAGGAAGAGAAAGTATCATATTATAACCAAAAATTGGGTATCAAGATTTCACTAGAAACATAAGTCCCCAAAAAGCATGTTTAGAAAGCATAACACCAGTGTGTGTGTGAGTGTTTGTGTGAGTGTTTGTGTGTGTGTGTGTGTGTGTGTGTGTGCATGTGTGCATGGATGTGTGTGTGTGTGTGTGTGTATGTGTAAGTGAGTTTGTGTGTGAGAGACAAAAAGTTGGATAAATATCAAAATTCAAAATTGGTATTTAAGTTCAGCATCTTATAAGGATACTGCACAAATATTTTTATAAAGCTGCCATCCCAAACTACCCTTTATACAGAAAATGTTTCATTCTGTACTTTAAATTTTCTCAAGAATTAATCAATGATTCTGATTAAAATACCACATGTTTAAGATAACAGGAGAGCAAAATACCTCCGAATGAGCTGCATGGTGTTCTTCTACTGGATGTGTGGAAACATGATAACGGATTGCTGCATAAACAAGGTCACACTGCTGATGTGGTTTTGTTCTGCAGTATTGAGTTGATGGTGATGTGGTTCAATTATTACAACTGATTTATTGTTTTGTCCTGTACTTTAGTCACAAAGTGTATGTTTTCTACTGCACAGCATGTATTCATTTATGACTTGTATGTGTTAACTCTGTCAGCTCAAAGTACGATTTGCTGTAAATGTTCCAGGTGTAAATGTTCCAGGCCGTACAACAATCCATGAGCTTTAGAATAAATTTCAGGCTACAGGAAGTGTTCAGGCTCAGAAATCTAAAAGATGGCATATAGTCCTCACCAAAGAAACATTAGATGACATCGGCCGGCGTTTGGAGAATTCCCCCCAAAAATTGCTTAGGCATCTTCCACAATAGGTAGGCATTTCTTATGGCTCTTTACAAAGAGCTACTAAATTTCTAAAGTTAAAATCATATAAAATAACTGTGGCACATGCTCTTCAACCAGGTGATCCTGTAATTAGGTGCACATTTTTGTGAGTGGACTCTCAATAGTGTATTCTCTGGTGAAATAAACCCACATTTTATATTTTTCATGGACAAGGTTTGGTTCCACCTTCATGTTCACAAAATAATTGTTGTTGGAGCTCTGAATAACCTAATATCGTTCATGAAGTGTCCTTCATGATGAAAAAATTGGTATATGGTGTGCCATTAGCGGAGAAAGAATTATAGGTCCAATATTTTTGAGTCAAAAGTTGACACCTGTACAAATGTGAATACATTTTCACCCTCTTCTTTTTAGAGAATTAGCAGACAGAGAGTGTGATTTTGCCTTCTTTCAATAAGACTCTGCAACAGCTCATAAGGCCAATCTTTCGATGAGAACAATTGAAAGTGTTTCAGGACAGAATTATTAGTAGAGATTTGTAGACCCATTTGTAGAAGCTCTATATAACAGCTTGTGTCAGTGGCTTGTGGAATGTCTCCTGATACACATCCAGGGAGAAGCTCTATATAACAGCTTGTGTCAGTGGCTTGTGGAATGTCTCCTGATACACATCCAGGGAGAAGCTCTATATAACAGCTTGTGTCAGTGGCTTGTGGAATGTCTCCTGATACACATCCAGGGAGAAGCTCTACATAACAGCTTGTGTCAGTGGCTTGTGGAATGTCTCCTGATACACATCCAGGGAGAAGCTCTATATAACAGCTTGTGTCAGTGGCTTGTGGAATGTCTCGTGATACACATCCAGGGAGAAGCTCTACATAACAGCTTGTGGAATGTCTCCTGATACACATCCAGGGAGAAGCTCTACATAACAGCTTGTGTCAGTGGCTTGTGGAATGTCTCCTGATACACATCCAGGGAGAAGCTCTATATAACAGCTTGTGGAATGTCTCCTGATACACATCCAGGGAGAAGCTCTACATAACAGCTTGTGTCAGTGGCTTGTGGAATGTCTCCTGATACACATCCAGGGAGAAGCTCTATATAACAGCTTGTGTCAGTGGCTTGTGGAATGTCTCCTGATACACATCCAGGGAGAAGCTCTATATAACAGCTTGTGTCAGTGGCTTGTGGAATGTCTCCTGATACACATCCAGGGAGAAGCTCTATATAACAGCTTGTGTCAGTGGCTTGTGGAATGTCTCGTGATACACATCCAGGGAGAAGCTCTACATAACAGCTTGTGGAATGTCTCCTGATACACATCCAGGGAGAAGCTCTACATAACAGCTTGTGTCAGTGGCTTGTGGAATGTCTCCTGATACACATCCAGGGAGAAGCTCTATATAACAGCTTGTGGAATGTCTCCTGATACACATCCAGGGAGAAGCTCTACATAACAGCTTGTGTCAGTGGCTTGTGGAATGTCTCCTGATACACATCCAGGGAGAAGCTCTATATAACAGCTTGTGTCAGTGGCTTGTGGAATGTCTCCTGATACACATCCAGGGAGAAGCTCTATATAACAGCTTGTGTCAGTGGCTTGTGGAATGTCTCCTGATACACATCCAGGGAGAAGCTCTACATAACAGCTTGTGTCAGTGGCTTGTGGAATGTCTCCTGATACACATCCAGGGAGAAGCTCTACATAACAGCTTGTGTCAGTGGCTTGTGGAATGTCTCCTGATACACATCCAGGGAGAAGCTCTACATAACAGCTTGTGTCAGTGGCTTGTGGAATGTCTCCTGATACACATCCAGGGAGAAGCTCTATATAACAGCTTGTGTCAGTGGCTTGTGGAATGTCTCCTGATACACATCCAGGGAGAAGCTCTACAAATGACCTAATTCCCTGCAATATCTATCTCTGGAATAACTTAAAAGATAAAGTGTACAAGACAAACTCACACACACTGGAAGAATTAAAACAACATATCCATCAGGAAATTGCCAGCATTTCTCAACATGAAGTGTGGCGAGTGATGGATAGTTTCCTAAAGAGGTGCCAAAAATGTATGGACAACGACGGTGGCCACTTTCAGCATCTCTTTTCATAAAGCTGGTAAGTAAAGCTATAAAATGTCGTATGGTTTCATCTGTGCCTTTCCATCATAGTGACAATCAGCAATGAGAGCAAAGGATGTGGAAAGGCAAACCCCCGTGCAACCCCATTTGGAGGTTTTTTGTTCTCCCTGAATTTGCATGAAAAATGAGATATTGTGAAATCCTTTTCATTCTGAATGATGCTTTTTTTTTTAATTTTTTATAACTGGTAAACTTTGATCCATACGCATAAGAGCTTACTACACAAAAAATGTAGATTTCATTAAAGCATACAATTTATGTTATATATTTTTATTGCATTAACCCATTTTAAGATATTCACATTGGTTTTAATTTTCCAACACTTTATCATACACATTTAAGTGCCATTTCATCATTCTGTTTGTTTCTCACAATGCCATATAAAAGGGTATGGAATGTCAAAGCCAGTATATAATGGTCCTCTTTTTAAAGATTTTACTATAGCTTTAGCATTCTGTATGCCTCTTGCACATGCAGCAAAATGTTTACTGAAAACCTTTCTGCAAACATTCATCTCAATATGAACTATATCGAGCCATACTTTTTTGCGCAGTCTTATCCAGTTTATGAAGCCTTTCCAGTTTGTAAGAGTCAGCGAGGTTGCTGATAGGTTGCACTGTTATGGAGCTTGTGCTCTACAAATATGGTGTTCGACTGAGGGGAGGTGCTGCAGTTGGGTAGTCGCCTGCCAGGGGGACTGATTGAACAGCTGGACTTGGCTGGTGGCACGCCCTCTGTGGCAACCTGGAATTCAGTCTGGCTGAAGACTTCCTGCATCTTTTAGGGACCCATCATGGCAGTTCTGCCTGTGATATGTTCTAGCCACCTGTAGGGTAATTTAATATCATACCTCCTCCTGGGGTCTGATGCACAATAACCCATCCACTGACATGCCGGAATCCCCACCATGACAGACAAGACAAAACAAGACAAATAGTCATATTTATTGTCAAGACATCACATTTGGCAACTGCGACAGGACTAGCAGATGCTAAATGTGGAAAACTTTATGAGTGAAAGAACAAAATGAGAAGACTTTTCATGGGTGCTGCTAATGTGCCCAAAACAAAGGTAGGTGATTCACAAGCTACAAAACAAGACATAACGGCTAGCTTTAAAGTGTTTGATGATAAAGCAGAGTGACTATTCAAAGTGAAACTGAAAAGAGTTTTCATCCATTCATACTACTAAGCTAATGCAGGCAGATTTATCATCCCTTTCACATGAGCTCATGAGAAACCAAAATTCCATTTAACATTACAAAATGTGATGCTTACAATTTTAGAAAATCCAAATTAACAAGAGTTATTATTTTTGAAATGGTTATAAATACTTTTATTTGGGAGTAGATGGCAAGTCAAAGTAGTCATGATTCAAGAATGGATTATTAATTTCCAATGGGTAAAAGCTCATATTGGCATATATGGAAATGAACTGGACCATCAACTTGCTAAAGAGCCAACAAAAGGAGCAACTGCAACAAAATTCTAAAAAGTACATTAAGAGAGGAAGAAAGGAAGAAAGGCACTGAAAAGTAACAACAAGAATGATCAAATTCTACCAAGGGAACATTTACCAGGAAGTTCTTCCCATTAGTCTGAGACAAATTAAAGAGAAACATCACTTTTGTTGTAAGGTTTCACTGGTCTTACAGGCCGTGGTCAACAAGTAGGAATTGCTCCTAAGGGAGTCAGGCTGTCTGCCTTTCACTTATCACTGGGTCCTCTGATGATGGTGGTGCTGTATTTTTAAATAATTATTACTTTTTGTTGAGCTATGGGACTCTATTCTTTCTCCCCGGACATGGTACTAGGTGGAATGCATAAACACTCGATGTAACTTCACTATATATCACTTTGTTAACACTTTTTTTGTCTCTTATTACACTGGTTGAATTGACTTTTGTTGTACCTATTTATATTTTCATTATAGTCTTTCCACTCTTATAAAGTCTTTTAGATCCACATCCACGCATTATAGAAACACAGCTTCACATCTCAAACATACAGACGCTAATAACAAAATTGGCACTACTTTACACGACACCCTTTTTTGTATACATGCACGTATGTGCTCATTTTATACTTTTCTACGTTAAATAGTTCCTGTATTGTTAGGGAAGTGATCTTTATCTATTCTCCCTTCACTTTTAACATTAAATATATACAGTTCTTATACTTATACATATTAAATTTAAACATGAAACTTAACATTTATGATGTTTTTAAACAAACTTAATTTTCTTAACAATGAAAAAATAGCCACACATTTTTGTTACTCACCTAATTCTTATCAACATGAAAAATAAATTACATTTGCAATAAATAATTACATAAATGATTTCCTTTTGGGGTCTAACCATATATTCTGTCTCAATGGTTAACACACATTTGAGCAAAATGTCAGGAGCAATTCCTACCCGTCGAGCACAGCTACAAGCCCAGAAGAAACCGTACTCCAAATGGACACCGGCCGTTAAAGCTTAAGCACATACATAAACATCAATTCATCAATTTAATGGCAAATCTCACTGCCACAATAACTGGACACATAAAAACCATAAGTTAATAAGATAGATTCAAAATGCTAGATAATCCAGAATGCCTGTATAGTGTTATTGTTGCGAATGCTCTTCTATTTGGATTTTCTCCATTTACTACGGGCTTCCCAATAATATTTACATTGTTAAACTGTAACACTGGTATTAATTTTTGAGATTGCGATACATTGAAGTAGGTGGTCTATTCATTACTGTCTGTAGGTTGTTACATACTATGCAACTTGGAGAATTGAAGATATTGATCTTGAACAGTTGGGCAGCCAGACAGTCATGTCCAGTCATTAAGCGAAGAAGGACCACTGCTGAGCTTGTTAGATATGCTGGTATGGCGTTAGTATTTTCCAAGAGTGTTTTCAATGATTTGTTTGTGCTTTTTTCATGATAATTATGTTGCAAATGTGACGAATTTCTGAATTTATATATAATTTTTATGTATAATAAGAAATTTTAGTTGAATTCATTTGTTTTAATTTGTTCATTTCTTGGCCAGGAAGTCAGCTTTTTCATGTCCAATAATGCCACAAATGCCTGGGATACATTATGCCTGTAGAATGGTGGGAACCAAACAATAGATCAACTCCTATGGATATGCTGAAAGCTCAGCCAGCAACATAGAAGTTTCACATTGAAATCCATATGCGACAGAAACTGGCCAATAAATTACAGTGACATAGTTAAGAAACATTTAAAGCCATTTGTGTATTTTTTCAACAGTGTAAACTTTGAGAGGTAGAATTGGAACTGAAAAATTTAATGCCACAGCTGGGATTTGAACCACAGACCCTCCGTTACCAGACAGGTGCTCTAACCATTAAGCTAGTGTGACAACCAATAATATTTATATTCATAATATAATATTTATATTAAAGAAGTTCCTTGTAAATCCTATATTGTTACACAGCGTAATGTGATATGATGTTGAAACAGCTAAAAACACTACTTTTATTTTTGTGTGTTTCAATGAGGTATTTTTTTTTTCTATTCACCTTTGGCTCTGTCTTACAGTTTTGCAGTTGTGTAAACCTCGGTCAGAAGAACTTCAAAAGTTTATTTATAGAAAATCCAGATGTATATTTATTTCAATATTCATGAGAATATGAGGATCATGAGAACTAGTTTTGAGAAAGTAAAAAATAACAATTACTTTTCCATGTAAATGGTCATTTTCTGTGGGTAAAATTTGTTCAAAGTTTTTATCTTACACCCTTACAAAATCCTTGACTCAAACAGAAGCGTGCTAGTTAAGAGCTGGTTACCAATTTGAAGTGAAAGTATGAGGTTCAAACTAGATAGTGTAAGCAGAGGATCTGTGATTCAAATCCCAGCTGAGACATTGAATTTTTAAGTTCCAGTTCTACCTCTCAAACATTGCCCACACACGGCTTGTGTGTTTAAAAACACCAACAGTAAGTTTGTTGGCACAAATAAATAATAATTACCATGTGAAGGTTATTTAATCCTGGGACATAAAGTACTTGCAATAGTAAGTCACCATTGGGGTAATTGTCTCTGATGTGAGACTGCCTTTGTGGTTTACCAGGAGAAATACGAACTGGCTTGAGAATTTAATGCCATTCTGGCAGTTTGTCACAATAGCTCAGTGGTAGAGCGTCCGCCCGGCAAGCGGAAGGTCAAAGGTTCAAATCCCAGCTGTGGCATTGAATTTTTAAGTTCCAGTTCTACCTCTTAAACTTTGCCCACACACGGCTTGTGTGTTTAAAAACACCAACACTAAGTTTGTTGGCATAAATAAATAATAATTACCATATGAAGGTTATTTAATCTTGGGATATAAAGTACTTGCAATAGTAAGTCACCATTGGGGTAATTGTCTCTGATGTGAGACTGCCTTTGTGGTTTACCAGGAGAAATACGAACTGGCTTGAGAATTTAATGCCATTCTGGCAGTTTGTCACAATAGCTCAGTGGTAGAGCGTCCGCCCGGCAAGCGGAAGATCTGTGGTTCAAATCCCAGTTGTGGCATTGAATTTTTAAGTTCCAGTTGTACCTCTTAAACTTTGCCCACACACGGCTTGTGTGTTTAAAAGCACCAACAGTAAGTTTGTTGGCATAAATAAATAATAATTACCATGTGAAGGTTATTTAATCCTGGGATATAAAGTACTTGCAATAGTAAGTCACCATTGGGGTAATTGTCTCTGATGTGAGACTGCCTTTGTGGTTTACCAGGGGAAATACGAACTGGCTTGAGAATTTAATGCCATTCTGGCAGTTTGTCACAATAGCTCAGTGGTAGAGCGTCCGCCCGGCAAGCGGAAGATCTGTGGTTCAAATCCCAGTTGTGGCATTGAATTTTTAAGTTCCAGTTGTACCTCTTAAACTTTGCCCACACACGGCTTGTGTGTTTAAAAGCACCAACAGTAAGTTTGTTGGCATAAATAAATAATAATTACCATGTGAAGGTTATTTAATCCTGGGATATAAAGTACTTGCAATTGTAAGTCACCATTGGGGTAATTGTCTCTCATGTGAGACTGCCTTTGTGGTTTACCAGGAGAAATACGAACTGGCTTGAGAATTTAATGCCATTCTGGCAGTTTGTCACAATAGCTCAGTGGTAGAGCGTCCGCCCGACAAGCGGAAGGTCTGTGGTTCAAATCCCAGTTGTGGCATTGAATTTTTAAGTTCCAGTTCTACCTCTTAAACTTTGCCCACACACGGCTTGTGTGTTTAAAAACACCAACACTAAGTTTGTTGGCATAAATAAATAATAATTACCATGTGAAGGTTATTTAATCCTGGGATATAAAGTACTTGCAATAGTAAGTCACCATTGGGGTAATTGTCTCTGATGTGAGACTGCCTTTGTGGTTTACCAGGAGAAATACGAACTGGCTTGAGAATTTAATGCCATTCTGGCAGTTTGTCACAATAGCTCAGTGGTAGAGCGTCCGCCCGGCAAGCGGAAGATCTGTGGTTCAAATCCCAGTTGTGGCATTGAATTTTTAAGTTCCAGTTGTACCTCTTAAACTTTGCCCACACACGGCTTGTGTGTTTAAAAGCACCAACAGTAAGTTTGTTGGCATAAATAAATAATAATTACCATGTGAAGGTTATTTAATCCTGGGATATAAAGTACTTGCAATAGTAAGTCACCATTGGGGTAATTGTCTCTGATGTGAGACTGCCTTTGTGGTTTACCAGGGGAAATACGAACTGGCTTGAGAATTTAATGCCATTCTGGCAGTTTGTCACAATAGCTCAGTGGTAGAGCGTCCGCCCGGCAAGCGGAAGGTCTGTGGTTCAAATCCCAGTTGTGGCATTGAATTTTTAAGTTCCAGTTCTACCTCTTATAATATGGAATGATTGAGAGGTAGAACTGGAACTTAAAAATTCAATGCCACAGCTGGAATTTGAACCACAGACCTTCTGTTTACCAGGCGGCTGCTCTAACCATTGAGCTACTGTGATAATCTGCCAGAATGGCATTAAATTCTCAAACAAGTTTGTATTTCACCTGGTAAGTTCCAGTTCTACCTCTCAAACATTGCCCACACATGGCTTTGGTGTTTTTTTTTTTTTTTTTTTTTTTTATTTATATATTTTTTTAAAAAAAACACCAACAGTAAGTTTGTTGGCACAAATAAATAATAATAATATGGAATATTTTCGTATATTCCTTTCATAAAAATTGCTAGATCATAAACACTTTTTAACATCCTGGAAATAAAAATACTTTGTTGATAAAACTTTCTGAGAAATGCAGCTTATCATACTAAATGTGGTCAGTGTAATTATTAGCATTCTTAAAATTACTTTGTTATTGTGGTGAATACATTTGAACACTCCCACCACTAAGAAGGGGCATACAGGAGATTCTGCTTTGCCAGTTCTGGGTAGATGCTTGTTTTGGCAATCATGACCTGTTTCTCAAAGCTACACAAAACAAATTCATTACCATAGCTTTGAGAATGAGTTGGAGTCAACTCAAAACATTGTCAGCAAAACAGAACTTGCAATATTACTAAGATAAGTGAAGCTTTTAGTGTCTAATTTGTTCTTACTTTAGATACTTGTTGCTTCACTGTTAGTAGCTTCATTATTTCCTTATTTAAGATTTGGTAGTTTGATTTTGTTGTATTAACAGTCATTAAATTTTCTTTGGTCCACTTTTGTAGGTTAGTTAAGGATTGTTGCATGTTTTTTTTCTAGTTCTGTACATTTTTATTTTGGCTTTGAAGTCCACATTACTAAGTCATTGACAACAGTGCACACTTCATACCTGATTCTTGTACTTGTAGTGGCAGATTGTTAATAAATATATTAAAAAGTGTTGTGCTGAGCACTGCACCTTGTGGTAAGCCACGTTGTACTTGCTTATATTTCGATATATTCGTTCCATATCAATAAAGCGTTGTGTTAGGAAATGACATAGCCATGAAAACATTGGACCTTGTATCCCTATTCTTTTTACTTTCTTTAGTAGTGTTGTTCTGCATATAGAATCATATACACTTTGGAAATCAATAAAAACTGATACATTATCTTCTTTTCTATTGAATGAGTCTTTGATTTCTTGACTAAGAAGTAAGACTTGTTCATTTGTGGAGTGGACCTCTGTAAATCCAGCTTGACATGGGGAAATTAAATTTTGTGATTCTAGAAACCAATTTAACCTATTTGACACCATTCTATCCATCACTTTTGCTATTATGCTAGTAAGAGCTATTGGTCTATAATTTTTTAATTATGATGTTGTTTTATGTTCCTTCAAGTGTGGGACAATCATTGCTTTTTGCCAGTCGGCAGGTACAGTGGTTTTCCAGGGTAGATTGTAAAGTTTTAGTAGTTGTTGTTTTGCTGTTTTTCCAAGGTTTTTTACGAACTCTGGATGTATGTGATCTGGTCCAGGAGATCTTCTGGTTTTTAGATTATTAATTGTAATGTTCAGTTCTTGCATATTAAAATTTTGAAAGAAGATATTGTGTTTAGTGTTAGGATGACAATCTCTTTCTTCTTCAAATATTTCTTAAATTGTTTGCATTCCTTGTTATGATTTCTTGTTACTTTATGTGAATTAACATAATATTTATTGAATTTTTCAGCTATGACTGCATCTTTGTTAAAATTTTATTGTTGTGTATGATAGGTGTGCTATTTTTTTCTTTATGGTCCTTGACCTTTTTTATGAACTTATGGGCTTTGTTACCAGTTGTCTTATAATCCATTTTTTTCTAAGAAATCATTAAAGTGATTCTTTGTAGCTGTATTAATTTTTAGTGAGGCACATTTCTTTTGTCATATTTGTGCATCTGGTATGTTCTTTGTTTGTTCAGCTGTATTTCTAGCTGTAACCCTTTGCTGTTTCAGTTCTTCTAACTGGGGATTCCAAAAGGGTTTGAAATTTGTTATTCTTCCACAAGGAATGTTTTTTTGCAGTTTCTAGGATGACTTTACATAAATTTTTGTTCACATGATCTGGTTAGTCATGCAGTTGTGAGTTTGTTTGTTCTTTAAATTTATTTTCCGTTCAGTTTTATATTTATTCCAATCTGATTTTTTGAAGTTCCAATAAAGATTTGTGTGATGTTGACTGACATTTCATTTATCTAGTTTTATATCTGCAATTACTACTCTGTGACCAGAACTTGGGTCTTCCATAACTTGTTTTTTAATCTTTGAAACAATATCTGTTACTAATAATTGATTCTCGGGTGATCAGCCACGGCAAATTTATAAAACTCAAGCTTTTGACCTTTTGATTCTTCATGATCTTCATCAGGAACAAATGCCAGGTTAAAAATATGCTGTTATATATACACGGCTGATCACCCTAGAATCAATTATTAGTAACATTTGCCACAAAAGTTTTAAATCTTATATTATACAATATCTGTTGTAGCTAACTAGAGGTCTGGGTTACTGTCTGCTCCAGAGTAATGTATGAAGGTTGTGGGATCTTCTTTATTATAAATCAGTTCAAAGCTTGTGGTATTCAAAAATTCTTCCCACTTCCCTGTAGAATTAACTTTTTCATAGCCCCATCTTTTGGAATAGGTATTGAAATCCCCATTTATGATGGTTTTATTTAATTGGTCAAGAAGTGAGAGATCTGGTTCATTCCTGGGAGGATTGTATATACTGTATAAATGTAGATGTGTTTTGTTATCCCAAAAATTTAGCTTTAGTAATTCAGATTTATCTGTGTTATCCATTTCTTTAACAATTTTAAAGGAGGATTTAATATCCTTTTTGACTCCAACTAATATCCCACCACTTATCTGTCTATTTTTGGGTAGTAGGTTTAGTAAAACTTCAGTAAAACTGAAGTGTTATAATGTAGATTTTTCCATTATTTTCCTTTTGTTTGTGATACATATTCTTCTCTAATTTTTGTATTGTATGTTGATAAAATTATTCTTTTGTGCTGGTATTCATTGAAGTAATGTATTTTATTTAAATTAATTCATGTTTTTATAACTTTGTGGAATTCTACATTAAGGCTTTAGGCTGTTTATCACATCTATGGATATTATAGCTGCTTTAGAGTCGGATAATATTATAACTCTCTTAAATTTGTTTATTTGATATAAAGGTTTTCTAAACTGAGAAGCATAGCTAAAATTTTACTATCAAACTGTGCAGAATTTAAACTTAACCTCTATGAAAAGAAAAGAATGAGTATACCACACCAGTACCACCATTATTTGGTAAACAGGATCTGTCAGTATAAACATGTAGCAATTCATTAGCAGGATATTTTAAATTTATTACTTTCAGTGACATTCTTTTCCAAATGCAAGGAGAGGTTTCAGAATTTTTTAAATTCTTCTGTAGTGTTCAATATGAAATAGGTCTAAAGGATGGACTTCTGTTTGAAAGTTTTCTTTTATGTATAGGAGTTTTAATGTCTTTTTGATTTCTTGGACTTCATTAAGGGTGCGTTGTTGAGTTTTTAAGTTCACTAGTGATTTTCTTTTTCCCTAGGGCATACTGATTAATTTGTCACATTATATGATAGCTGGTTTTTCAATGTTAACATAATTCAAATATTAATTATATTGTTACAGTGCACAGTGTTAACGGGCAACATGATCATTAGCTTTTATATTAACTAGAATAAACTTCTCAGGTTGATTGAACTTTGTTTATATGATTACAAAGCAGTTAGTTTTTGCATGGAACATTGAAAATTAGATAACACAAAGACTATGAATGTTAGTAACAGCAGTTCTAACGAAATGTTAAGCACTCTAAGCAACATTGCAACAGTAGCACATGTTAAAAAAAACAAATTGTGGCCTGAAAAGTGAAGAAAAGGTTACAAGCAAGAATGTGACTTATTCCCAATATGGTGTAGAAAAACTACATATGTTAAAACATTTGCTGAAAATGTAAGTACCATAAATTTTTGTCTTACTATAAAATTACTTTTTATACTTTAACATTGATTAATACCATGTATCACACACACACACACACACACACACACACACACACACACACACACACACACACACATACACACACACACACACACACACATATGTATGTATATAGGATGTAAATGAATAACACCACACGAATTTTATAGGTAATAGAGGGTTTATCAATCAATTTGAGATAGGAAAGCAATGGTCTACGGCATCAAGTTAATAAGTTATATGCATTCTAAGTAATTAGAAATTGTGTCCAATAAACTGTAACCAGAAAGAAATATGTCAATATTATCCACTGGAATCGAAAAAAGTGCTTTTTAGGAACTCAGTAAAGCCTGTCTGCTGTCTCTCAGAAGAAGCATTTCTAAATTGTAGCATTACCAAAAGCGTTTAAATTGGAGGCTTAACATGTGGCTGCACATTACTGCAATGGAGAACAGACTGTGGCTGGCGGCTACAAAATTAAAGTGCAGCTGTCAAACGTGTGCTTTAGCCTCGTGGTTATGGCAACTTACTGTGTAGCTAATAAGCCCAAGAAACCGAGTTCAAACCCGCAGAGGGGATAAGCTTTTTACCCTTCTTTTTCTTTTTCTTTCCCCTTTCTTTTCCATTTGAGAGCAATGTTGTGCGTTTGCTTTAAAATGGCAATACATGACCATCATATACAAAGCACAGAGTACTGTTTACTTTTGCTTCTCCTCACATCTGATGACTTAGGCTAGAGGGTTATGTATTGCCATTGGTCGGAAGCTGTCTGTTGGCTATAGCTGGTCGTGTCAAAAAGAGCAATTTTCAATCTAACGGTTGGCCTGCTGTTAACAGTTCACAAAACGTTGAAACCAAATAAAAGCACAAAGTACTACGACTCCCCAAAAGAGACTCTCAATACTTACGTCTTAGCATGATAAATGTCTAATACTGCCAATAGGTGACCTTAGTAAACCTGGAAAACACTAACACCAACATATGGCGACTATTTCCTACGCAAGTCACCCACGTCTCATTTCCTATTTCCTTCAGCACACGATAACATTGAGTTGAAACAGTGAAATAGGTACTGTGGGAACATGGAGCAACATTACACTTTTTCCGAATTTGCTGACATGCACCTAGTGTATGGATAAGCAGGAGGCTGTCCTGCAATAGCTGCATGGATTTACAGCGAAAAGTATCCCAAAAGACGATAGCCCCATCGGACTACTTTCGAATCTGTAGATCGGCGTTTGCTAGAACGTGGTTCTGTGGTGCCAAATAAAGCAGATTGCGGTGCAAGACGTACCCATCGCACTCCAGAGTTTGAAGAAGACGTACTGCGTTTACTGGAACAGGAACCGTGAACCAGCACCCGTGCTATTGCACATACAATGGGCGTCAATCACACAAGTATATGGCAAATATTGCTTGAGGAGCAGCTCTACCCCTTCCATCTGCAAACGGTGCAAGTCTTAACTGCGGAAGATTGTGAGTTACGCTGTCAGTTTTGCGAATGGGCCTTAAGGCAGCCACCGGAACTGTTTTCAGTGGTGTTGTTCACCGATGAAGCCACGTTTACCAGGGATGGGCCGATTCTGAACTACAAGAATAGCCACATATGGGCATACGAAAACCCCCATGCCACTGTTCAGAAGAGCCACCAACGCAGTATATGGTGAACATATGGGCTGGCATTATTTCTGATCACGTCATTGGGCCGTACCTTCTTCCTCCTCGATTGCGTGGCAACACTTATAAAATATTTCTGAAGGAGGTACTGCCAGCCCGTTTGGAAGAAGTGCCGCTTGATTTTCGCCCTCGACTGCATTTCCAACGTGACGGAGCTCCTGCGTGCATCTAAATAGTCCTTCCCAATCGTTGGATCGGAAGAGGCAGTCGTACCGTGACTTGGCCACCTCATTCGCCGGATCTCCTTCCACATGGATTTCTTTCTCTGGGCTCAGCTTCAAATCATGGTATATTCATCATTAATTGATTCTGAGGAGACGCTGGTTGCCCGCATTATTGCAGTCAGTGATGAGATTCGTAACGCACCAGAAATGCTCAACAGGGTTCCCGAAACATTTCTGCATCGATGTCGCCTATGCATTGATGTTAAAGGTCACCAGTTTGAGCAGTTCGTTTGAAATGTGCACCTTCTTCTTTTATGGCTCTACAGCTCGATTGGGCCTTGCCTTCCCTACTATTTTCTTCCATTCTCGTCTATCATGCGCCTTCCTTCTCCAGTCTCTGACTGCCATTGCAGCAAGATCTTCCTACATACAACCCATCCACCTTGTTCTGTTTTTCTTCTTCGTGAAAATATTTTCCTCTTTTACATTTTCTTTGGATTCCGTTCATCCTCCATTCTTTCCAGGCCGTCCCACCATCTAAGTCTCTGGGTTTTCATATAACAGTATCTTGACCTATTAAATAATTTATTCCCTCGATTGTTTCTCACTCTCCAATTGTGTGCACCACAATTTACAGGACCTAACATTTTTCTGAGTAATTTTCTCTCCTAAGATCGCAAAGCCCTTTCATCGTCCATTGTGGGACACCAAAACCTCAGACCCATAGGTTACTACTGGCTTATTGATGGTTTATAAACTTTGAGTTTAATATTTCTGGTTATTATTGAATTAGAGAAAATCTTTTTATTTGCATAATAAGCTCATTCCCCTGTGTTCTTCTCTTATTGTATCGCTCAAATTATCAGATTTAATTAAGGTACCAAAATATGAAACCTGCACTTATTCATTATTTATTTCGTTACCTTTATTCTGCTTGTATCTACCTGTTTATTATAATAATATCAATTCAACTTATGTTTATAATAATTCAACCGCATGTAGCTGTTTCAAGTGCTCATTCATTATTTACTTGTTTGTAAGCTGCTCGTTAGGCTTGACATCTCATTTAAGTGAAAACGAAGTTGTCAGCGTGTACCTACTATTGAAGGCTATGCGAGTATAAATAATAGTTAAACACACTTGAAACAAAAAGTTGAAATAGGTACTAGTTAAACGAAAGATTAGAAGGCGACACAATGTTTCCTACAAATCAAATTAAATTATGCAAGCGCTTATGAAGAAAGAAAGAAAGAAAGAAAGAAAGAAAGAAAGAAAGAAAGAGAAAGAAAGAAAGAAAGAAGAAAGAAAGAAAGAAAGAAAGAAAGAAGAAGAAAGAAAGAAAGAAAGAAAGAAGAAAGAAAGAAAGAAAGAAGAAAGAAAGAAAGAAAAAAAGAAAGAAAGAAAGAAAGAAGAGAAAGAAAGAAAGAAAGAAAGAAGAAGAAAGAAAAGAAGAAGAAGAAAGAAAGAAAGAAGAAAGAGGAAAAGAAAGAAAGAAAGAAAGAAAGAAAGAAGAAGAAAGAAGAAGAAAGAAGAAAGAAAGAAAGAAAGAAAGAAAGAAAGAAAGAAAGAAAGAAAAGAAAGAAAGAAGAAGAAAGAAGAAGAAAGAAAGAAAGAGAAGAAGAAAGAAAGAAAGAAAGAAGAAAGAAAGAAAGAAAGAAAGAAAGGAAAGAAAGAAAGAAAGAAAGAAAGAAAGAAGAAAGAAAGAAAGAAAGAAAGAAAGAAAGAAAGAAAGAAAAGAAAGAAAGAAAGAAAGAAAGAAAGAAAGAAAGAAAGAAAGAAGAAAGAAAGAAGAAAGAAAGAAGAAGAAGAAAGAAAGAAAGAAAGAAAGAAAGAAAGAAAGAAAGAAAGAAAGAAAGAAAGGAAAGGAAAGAAGAGAAAGAAGAAGAAAGAAAGAAAGAAAAAGAAAGAAAGAAAGAAAGAAAGAAAGAAAAGAAAGAAAGAAAGAAGAAAAGAAAGAAAGAGAAAGAAAGAAAGAAAGAAAGAAACGAAAGAAAGAACGAGAAGAAAGAAAGAAAGAAAGAAAGAAGAAAGAAAGAAAGAAAAGAAAGAAAGAAAGAAAGAAAGAAAGAAGAAAGAAAAGAAAGAAAGAAAGAAAGAAAGAGAAGAAGGGGGGGAGGAAGGAAGGAAAAAAGGAAAAGAAGGAAGGAGAGGGAGGGAAGGAGGGAGGGAATAAGGAGGGTAAGGGGGAGGGAAAGAAGAGAGGAAAGAAAGAGAGACAGAGAGAGAAAAAGAAAACGAGAGATAGAGAGAGAAAGAGTGAGAGAGAAAAAAAGAGAGAAAGATAGAAAGAGTGAGACAAAGAGAGAGAGAGAAAAAGAGAAGGAGGGAAAGAAAGAGAGAGAAAGAGGATAAAAAAGTATGAGCTGATGGATATTGAGCCTGCACTGTTAATAGGTGCGTATCTTCGCATCATGGCACCATATCCTCTATGCTAAACAGCCAGGCTACGGAGTTCGCACGCTTGTTCCCTTATCACGCGTTATAACTGCAGTGGACATGATCAGTGGCGTGCATACGCTCAAATAATTTAAGGCTTAGCTCTGTAAGTTGTAATCCTAGACCATAGGTTTCCTATCTCAAATTGATTGTCTATGAACCCTCTATTACCAGTAAAATTCGTGCGGTGTTATTCATTTACATCCTGTATATATATATCCAAGAATTGCTCGTTTAAATATATAAGATTGTGACTGTTACGCGTAGACTAATATAGCTAAGTCAACATTTAGGTTTTCAGAAAGCTCTTGACGAGACCTTTAATATCCTGGCTTGCTTGTTGAAATTGGCCCATTAACAGAGAAATTATTGCCAAAATAAGGCTTAGAGTAATTGTGACTGCTACACGTAAAATCGCGTTTTTTCAGGAATAACACTTATATATGTAGATAAACTTAATAAACAAAACCCTGTCTGAATACAAAATTTTATCGATGGTTTTCTTATCAATTTTAACCCCCTTTTTGGCATTTATAACTACAAGGTAGTAGTTCGGGGCACAGGAGTACTCACCTCCCAAATTTGTAGTGATCGGCGGCCAATGTGCTAAACTTCATTTACTGTTTATATGCTCTTGTAGATCTCCACCAAGCTCTTATTAGGAGGGCGAGTATCAAATGGTTTCTTTAACTCCCCGCTCAACATGTTATATATAAGGTAATAAACTAAATCATTCCGCATAAAAGCTTCTTCAACGCTCAAATCCTCATAGTCTGCATAGGCCGTTAAATGTAGTAACCACTCAAGGGCTAATGGCTTGTGTGGCAGATAACTGATAATATCTAGGTTGTGGCGAATAAAGTAATGTAGCAAGTCTAATTCGTCCTCGAGCGCTTCAACAAGCTCATCATCTTCCATGAACTCATCTTCCATGAATTCATTATCCTCCATGATGTACACTTTGATATTAATATTAATGTTGATAAAACAAGAGACGGATCAAAAAACACCACAAGAAACAAAAACAGGGCAATGAAGAAAAACAAACAAAACTTCTCTGAATTATAAGATTTACATGATGTATATTTGCATATATAAATTGAATTTGTTTTAAAGTTTGACTAAGCTTTTCTTGCCACGTCCTACTGTTTAGTTATAGTATAATTATAATTTAGTTATAAATTATTAATGAACAGCACATTTTATCAGATTGTTCTATACATATACATTTACGTAGCTTACATACCGGCATCAAATGTAATTTTTTCATTTAAACATCTGCAAAATTACAGTCTGTGCAATAGTTGAAAAATAAGTAACAATGATAATATATTACGTTTACGAACTATGGCCTTGGCCATAAATTTGCTTATAATTTGGGTGCAAATCTGTACTGCAATTCCAAGATTTGGCTTCTCTATAGTCGGCTTGTTGTGTTGCTGCTGTTGTCAAGTAGATTTATTGCCAGTGTATTGGGATGACTGTAGAGACGCTTTTGGTAGGACAGGCTGTATGCTGCGATTTCCTCTTTGATTGTTGGAAGTTTCAAATCATGGTAGATGTACTTATTACCGATGTACTAGGGGATCTTACCAATAGTTCGCAGAGTTTTGGATTGAAAACGTTCTAGTATTTCGATGTTTGAGTTGCTTGCTGTACCCCATAGTTGAATTCCAGATGTCCAAAATGGTTTCAGTATAGTTTTGTAGATGATTAGTGTGCTTGCCACTGAGAGTTGTGATTTAGGTCCAAGAAACCAGTGCATTTTGGAGTATTTTAAATTTAGCTGTTTGCGTTTGGTTCATATGGGTTTTTTCCAGGTGAGTCGTCTGTCAATGTACATCCCTAGGTAGTTCAGGTCTTGTGCTTCTGGAATAATCTGATTGTTAAGAGTAACAGGTGGACATGAGCGTTTTCGGAGTGTAAATGTTGCGTGACTTTTAGATTCATTAACTGTAACTCTCCACTTCTTAAGCCAGATTTCGATGTCAGAAGGATGGTCTTGTATAATTTGGGAAGCAGTATTAGGACCTTCATGAGCTGACAGAATGGCTGTACCATCTGCAAAAGTTGCTATAGTTGTGTTTTCTTTTGTTGGTAGGTCAGTAGTATACAATATGTATAGAATTGGTCCTAGTACACTATATTGTGGTATGCCTGACTTACATAATAGGATGAAGTTCTGTAAGGCTATCTTGGAATTTTACTTGAAAATATCTGTTTTCTATGTAATATTTTAATAACACATAAAAATGATGTGGCAAAGATTTCTTCAGTATAAATTTTAGTCCAGTATGCCGAACTTTATCAAATGCCTGACTAACATCAAGAAATACTCCTGAGCAGTACTATCGTCCATTGATAGTTCATCTCTGCAACTCCGGTGGAGATATCTTCAGAAATTGAGGGAAGATTTAAGAACTAGGTTTAGAAAGGAATGCCTAGCTCTACTGATCCACAGAGGCCAACGGAAAGAACATGCTGTCGGAGTAGGGGATGTTGTATTTGGAGATGACTCCACGAAACGTATCAACTGGCACATAGGAATTATTTTGGAGTTATACCCGGGAGCAGATGGAATATCAAGAGTGGCTCGAGTGAAGACAGCCAGTGGAGAAAGAGTCCGACCTCTTCAAAGGCTGTATGTATCCTTTGGAGATCCCCTCCAATGAAACAAAGGAGTTGAGTAAGTGCGAAGTTACATCAGCCACAGTGCCAAGCTTGGTGAGTGCCAAGGATGTGAGAACAACATGAGTGGGTAGGAAGGTGAAAGTTCCTGAACGCTTGGACTTGTAACAAAAATGTGTGTTGCGAAATTTTGAAACTGCAATAGAGATTTACATTTGGCATACATTTAAAGTTGTATTGCAATTTACAAGTTAATGTTTTAAATTGCAAGGTGGGAGGATGTTGGCGAATGCAAATAGTTTAGCGACTTTTGGTAGCAGTTGATAACATATGGCGTAGTTTTCAGCTTTTGTTTTTTTGGTTGCTAAGAAAATGTACACAGAGTTTGTTACATAAACTGGCCGCACCTGTAACAAAACTTATGCGCTTGTACACGACAAAAATAAAGTATCTTTCTTAAAACTGGCTTGATTCCATCTCGAAACACTTAGGCCTAGAAATAAAAGTGATAGTCAAATGTTTCGAAAAATGTGCTTAAAATGGTAGTTTGGGGTGAAGCTGTTTGCTTGAAAATCTTGGTATGATTCCACGGAAGCTACTGAGTTTAAATAACCAAGTTTGCTATTTAACCGAACATTCGTTTTTACTTTCTCTACTACGCATAGGAAGTAGGGTAAGTATTGTATTCGACCAAAAATCGCATAACCGCCCCTTTCATTGGCTCAAGCTAGATATGAAACGATTTCTATTGAATCGCACGGACACCTCTTTCATTGAATATTGCTAGATACGAGTCGATTTCTACTGAATCGCACGAGCGCCTCTTTCATTGGCTATTGCTAGATACGAATCGATTTCTACTGATTCGCACGAGCGCCTCTTTCATTGGCTATTGCTAGATACGAATCGATTTCTACTGAATCGCACGAGCGCCTCTTTCATTGGCTCAAACTAGAAATGACGCGATTTCCATTGAATCGCAAGTTTGGTATTTAACCGATGCTTCGTTTTTACATTTGCATGTTTACTTTCTCTATTATGTACAATAAGTAGGGGAATTATTGTATTCAACACAAAATTTCAATGTCGATATTTCACCGGAAATGTACGTTTCGAGGCCCCCTGAATCCAAAGTGCTTTACTTTGGATTCAGGGGGCCGTCAAAAGGTCCTTACGTCCGCGCGCGCGTGTGTATCTGTGTGTGTGTGAATGTGTGTGTGTGTGTGTGTGTGTGTGTGTGTGTGTGTGTGTGTGTGTGTGTGTGTGTGTGTGTGTGTGTGTGTGTGAACAGCGTAATTCAAAACCAAAAGTCGGTTAGAAACCAAATTTGGTATTTTAAGTTGAATACGTTTCAAGGATGCGACACAAAGGATTTCAACAAAATTCCTCCACTTTAAGCTACCCTTTACATGGAAAATGTTTAATGTCTCCAAAACTGGCTCTAACGATTGGGAATAATGCCATATGTTTAAGATATTTTTATGGCGAATTAAATGTATGTTTTAAATTCTATCGCTATAATCTGTGTTCCTGTTTACTCTGTACGACTTTTAGATATCTGATAAAGCGTAAGAGATAGGCCAAATGTTACTGTACAAAAAATGTAGGTCTTGCTAAAACACACAATTTATGTTCAGATAAATCGTTCTGTAGAGTGAACCATTTCGGAATGGCGTCTCAGACCTTTAAAAGATTTGACTATCGCTCAAAGCCTACTGCATTCCCATATTCCCCTTGTACTTACAAAAAATAAGCAATGAGATAATTTCTGCAAATTTTTGTCTCAAGTATTATGAAGGAGATAAGGGACAAGAGTTTGTAGGAATAGTTAGCACAAGAGTAGAGAAAGTCATGTGAGTGCAACACCAGAATTTTAGTGTTAAACATGACGGCGTGAAGGTATGGGTGTCGCAAAGGGTGCAGGAGGGGTGCGGCCCCGTTTGGAAATTAATGAATTTAATGTCCAACCAATTTCTATTAGACTATTGTTTTAATTTTGATGCAAAGATCAATCTTCCTCAGAATGTTCGATTATTCCATAACGCCTGCGTTACAAATGAGTGTGCCAGTGATGTTATTAGGTAACATTTTTAATGTAAATAAGAAATTCAATATTTTCAGTTAGTAGTTACATATCTTTACTATATTATTACCTTCAACAATATTTTCGCACTACCTGGCAAAGCCATGAAGCGTATCGGAAAGAATGTGAAACTGCCCAGCTGTTTACGTGAGCTTATTCCACAAACAAGGCGAGACAGGGCATGTACACTCCGTTCAGATACAATCATATCTTCAGGACAGCAATGTATTATATATCAGCAGGCGCAAGAGATCATCTGTTTGTGTTTTATCACTGACTATACACTAAAATACTATTATTTCGCTGTTGTAATAAACAAGACAAGAAGCGATCACAACGCTGGACGGCCAACGGGAATACGTTTCAACGCTTTGCCAGGTATTACCGACAGTTATAAGTGTTTTATTAGCAGTGCCGGATTTAGGCCTAAGCAACTTAGGCAGTTGCCTAGGGTGGCAATTATCAGGGGGGGTCAACATTTTCTCTATCTTTCTGTTCCCCCCCCCCTTTTTTTTTGTAAAATTTATTTTTAAAATAAATTATAGGTTAAAAAACCTAAAAACACCCTTTTATAACAAACCAAACTAAAAAGTAGAAAATATAGTATAGTTTAAAAAAGACTAAAAAGACACACCTTTATAACAAACCGAACTAATAAGTGGAAAGTAATTTTTAAGTATGAAGAGTTTCTTCTACGTCCATATAAAGTGAACTATTTCATTATATTTCAAAATGTTGTAACAAGTTTAAAGTAAAAAGTAATTTATATATTAACAAAATAATAAATGTTATTGTAAAAAAGCGTGGGGTGTCGGATATCCAATGGTATAAATAGTTACATTGGTAGCTATTTATAAAAGTAAAGTCATGATAAAAGTAACATGAAAAGCACCCCATGCTTTTTTACAATAGAATTTATTATTTTGTCAGTATAATTTAGTTTTTATTTTAAACTTGTTACAACATTTTCAAATATAATGAACTAGTTGACTTTATATGGATATAAAACAAGCTCTTCATGCTTAAAAATTACCTTCCACTTTTTAGTTCGGTTTGTTATAAAAGCGCATCTTTTTAGTTTTTAAAATTATAATTGTTTATATCTTAGCCGTATAAAGCGAATGGAATTTTAAAAGCTTTAAAAGGTTTGACTTGCTCAAAGCCTGCTGTATTTCCATGTTTCCCTTGCACCTACAAGAAAATATGCAATAAGAATAAGATCATTTCTGGAAATATTTATCTAACATGAAGAAGACAGAGGAATAAGAGTTTGTAAGAATAGTTAGTGCAAGAGTAGAATAAAGTCATGTGAGTGTAACTCATCAGATTTTTACACATAGGCAAGAGCTCTGAGAGCTTTTCCTAGATCTTTGGTTTTCTTGAGATCTTTCAAGTTGTACCAGTGTCCATTGAAAAGTGCACAAGGTTTTTATGAGTTCCATGTCAGAGCGGAAAGAAAATCAGACATATCTTCCTGAGTTAAAAACTAAAAGACATTTTCACACTTAGGCTGTAAAAACAGCGCCCTTCCCTCCACTTATCTGAAGTCTGGATAAATGATGTGTGTGCCCAACTGCTATGCACCCTATGTGAAAGGATATATTGGGAAAGGAATTATGCGAAAGCAAGAACGTGATATTATATGCTTTTATTTTGCACATTATTAACTGCAGTATTACAAGACAGTAGATTTGCACTTCTCAAGAAATAAGTTACATTTAGGCAATGTTTTCTTGAGGTTTGCATAATCACAGTTCATTTCCTGCTAGAATTATTTTAAATATTCACTTGTTCAACAGGATTGATAAACGCTTTTCCCCCTCACTATAAAATTCTGGAATTTAAACAAACTTTATTCTGCTCAAAATTGTTAATACAATGTCACAAATCATAATTGAATTCTATAGCTTTCGATATACGAAGTTCACTATTTGCCGACATCAAGGCTGGGAGTAGAAGAAAATACTTTGGAAGTGTAATTCACCAAATGTTACAAGTAAAATAAGTAAAATTTTTAAATGGCCAAAAGATCCCCCGTGATTCCCAATTGCTTGCCGGTAATGGTACCTTTTTATTACTTTCTCTAGTGGTAAGTAGAGGCAGTATTGTATTCCACCCAAAAATTTGATGTCGAGATTTCACCGGAAATATGTTTTGAGAGCCCCTGAATCGAGAAAAGCATTTTTATTAGAAAAAGGTCCATGTGTGTGTGTGTGCGTGTGCATGTGAATGTGCGTGTACGTGGGCACGTGTCTATGTGTGTGTGTCTGTCTGTCAGGCTGTGTGTTTCAGACTGTGAACACCATAACTCAAAAATGAAAAGTTGGTAATAACCAAAGTTGGTATTTAAATTTAATGTCTTGCAAGGATGCGACATGAAGATTTTGAAGAAAATTCCTCCACTTTAAACTACCCTTTACATGGAAAACTTTTCAAAAATTGTTATTTCATTGAAAATGCCTAACAATTTTGATTAAAGTGTATGTTAAGCCATGTGTTTGAGATATTTTTATGATAAATGAAATGCATATCTTGAATTTTCTGGCTATAGCCCATGAAGTTTTATGTACTCTGGATGACTTTTGCGTAACTGGTAAACCATAAGAGATACACCAAGTCTTACCATACAAGAAATGTAGATTTTGCTAAAACACACAATTTATGTCTAAATAAATTTTTTTGCAGAGTGAACCATTTCGGAAATATTGCTTGTTATTTGTGTGAGTTTTGGAAAACATACCTCTGTCAGATGAACATTGTTATTCAATTTTTTATATGTTAGCCGTGCAAAGAGAACAGAATTTGAAAGCTTTAAAAGATTTGACCACCACTACTGTATTCTCCTTGTAGCTACAAGAAGATAAACAATAAGATAATTTCAGCAAATGTTTATCTCAACTAATACGAAGAAGATGTAGGAATGAGGGTTTGTAAGAATGGTTTGTACAAGAGTAGAGAAACTCATGTGAGTGCAACACATCAGATTTTTACTTCTCGCTGCTTGCCCCAAATATACTCTTTGCTCCTGCCCAGGACAACCTTTCCTCATAGCGCTGCACTGGTTGGCCTACTTTGGACAGGGGCAATCAAATGAAGAGATTTATACAGAGAAAAGATGTGCAATAATTGATTTGTGCATAATGTAAATATACTTGGGCATTGTTATACACTCGTGATATTTGTGCAATACTCTGAACTTGCAATATTGTGCAATACTATGTAGCTATACGTTGTGATACATGTCTACAGAGTTCTTCTGATGATATATCCTATGTAACACTAGTCAACAGTGGTTTTGGTACAGACAAAGTAGATATAAAACTTAATTCTATATTGTAATGTGACATAAAATGTGAAATAGGAAGTGTCCATCATGTCAGGATTAAAAGTTATGACCTGGAAGTTATATAACATAGTTGAATTTACTGTATAATTTTTAAGTGCTTTGTGTTTGAAAAGAGTGTGTTAAAAGTTAGTGCAGTGACCTTTTTTGTTCTTAAATTTAATGTGAACTACTTTTTAAATGTAGTTCAAAAGTATTGGAAAGCACGAATGCTAATGGCTTCATTTCCAGATGCAAGGCAATAGAAAACAACAACAACAACAACAACTTTTTAAATGTAATATGTAACATTAGTATATGTTAGATTGTGTATTTTGACTAAGGGGTCTCCGTCTAGGGGATATGTGAATAGCGACCACAAGGTACTCAAGCTGAGCAGAACATTACTTCCACTTACTGGTGTTTTGCTCCTCACTGTAACTTTTCTATCTGACCTAACCTTGGTCATCTCTTGTTCTCTTCTGACCCCGATGCTATTAGGGTTCCCGAGGGCTAGGGAGTCTTTATTTTTCCAACCTCTCCATTTCTCTAATTTCTCTATAAAATCTTAACCCCTAACATGATGACCTGTCATGGCATGTAATACGTCCTCTGATTGGTAATCAGAGGATATGGTTGGTGAATTTATTTTGATAACTCTCTCGCTCAGGTTGGTGAGACCCGTAAACCAACGACAGGTGTGACCCTCCAGACATTCTGGGGGTTGTGAGAGAGTGATGTGACCGCCAAAACATGAAAATATGGTGCTCTCTAAAAAGTGGTTACTGTTGCTGCTATTGCTCTCTTCAATACTCTTTTTCTTTTATCAGTGAAAAATATTGGAGAGCAAGAGGATTAATGACTTCATTGTCGGAAATCCAGCATTAGCTAACAACAACATTGTGTATTTAAACCCTCCAGTCTCATATATTTGCTTTCAGGAATTGATCTGGCTAAGTTCATTAGAGAGAAAATTGTTTTGCAAGCATTGAAAATGCAACATGAAGAAATCAAAACATGGATGTACAAACCACCCCAATTCATTTTGTTATATATGTGGTGAATTCATGACAAGGAAACAAAGATGACCAATTTCTAACTTACTGAAGACATCGTATCATTTACACTTCAAATGCCAACTGGGAGATCAGGATAAAGATTGGGCACCAGACATAACTTGCACTAGGTGCAATTCTAAATTAACACAATGGCTGAAAGGAAAAAAAGAGCACTTACCATTTGACATACCAATGATCTGGTGAGTGCCTTAAAATCATGTTGATGATTGCTACTTCTGTTTGACTAATGTAAGTGGCTTTTCTTCAAAGAATAAGAAGAATATTAAATATCCTAACCTACCCTCAGCAATTAGACCTGTTCCCCACGGTGAAGACCTGCCAGTTCCAACTCCTCCACTAGTGTGGGAAGAAGTTCCTAATTCTGATTATGAATCTACAAACTATGAGGAAGCACAATGTGAATCAAGTGAAGAGGAGCACTTTCCAGAACAAAGACCACATTTAATTACACAAGCAGACTTGAATGACCTAGTTCATGATTTATACTTATCCAAGGAGAATGGGTCTTCACGTCTTAAGGAATGGAACTTACTTCATGAAGAAACAAAAATTACTCACTTTAGTCAACATAATAACGATCTGATGGTATATTACCATATGGTGGGCAACGTTTGTGCTTGCAGTGATGTAGCAGGATTAATGAAACAGTTAAACATACCATACGATGCTGCTGAGTGGCGCTTGTTTATTTACGCTTCCAAGACAAATCTGAAGGCTGTACTATTGCATAATGGTAATATGTTTCCATCTGTACCTGTGACTATGAAAGAGAACTACATAAACTTGTCAGAGATACTTGAAGCTTATTAAGTACAAGGAAGAAAATTGGAAAATATGTGGTGATCTTAAGGTGATTGGTTTACTAACTGGTCTCCAAAGTGGCTTCACAAAATATTGCTGTTTCCTTTGTCTTTGGGTCTTCCTGCAACAGATAAACACTATACAGTTAAACAGTGGCCGCCATGAGAGGAATTGGCTCCAGGGAGAGAAAATGTGAAATATGTACCTTTGGTGGATTCTCAAAATGTTTTCCTTCCCCTACTGCATATTAAGCTCAGCCTTATGAAGAATTTTGTCAAGGGAATGGACAAAAATGCTAATGGTTTCATGTATCTACATGAAGTATTCCCTGAATTAAGTGATGCCAAATTGAAAGAGGGGGTTTTTATTGGGCCACAAATTAGGAAGTTAATGCTTAAGAACTTCAAAGAAAAATTAGTCAGAACTTGCAGCCTGGTATTCTTTTAAGGATGTCATTGAAGGTTTCCTAGGGAATATAAGAGCGGAAAACAGTGACATACTAGTGGGAACTCTTTTAGGGGATTATTGGGATTATTTATTGATCTTAAAAAAGCTTTTGACACAGTAAATCATGCTATCCTGCTTAAAAAGTTAAACTCCTATGGTGTTAGAGGTGTAGCAGGGAAATGGTTTGCATCTTACCTGGAAAATAGAAAACAATATGTGGAGGTTGATCAGTTTTGTTCCAATGTTGTAAATCTGAAGCACAGCGTTCCCCAGGGTTCCATTTTAGGCCCAATATTGTTTTTATTATATGTAAATGACTTATCCTTATCCTTACCACAAGCAAAAACAGTGTTATTTGCGGATAACACCAACATTATTTTCAAAAGTAATAATTTAAACCAACTCCAATCTGTTGTAAATAAATCAAACCTAATGTTACAAAACTGGTTAGAAAAAACCAAGCTTTACTTAAACATTAGCAAGACTGCTTACATTAATTATAATCATCAGAAGGTACCAAAATTACTGAATATTTTTATGAATAACATATCCATCCAAGAAGTAAATGAAACAAGGTTTCTCGGTGTTTGGATTGATTCACATCTCTCTTGGAGTACCCATATTGATAAACTAATACATAAACTCACTGGTTTGTGCTATGCATTCAGAGTACTTAGCAATGTTGTTACACTAAATGTCCTGCAGTCAGTATATTTTGGCTATGTGCAGGCTCACATCTCCTATGCCATACCATTATGGGGTGCATCACCAAAATTATCCCAGGTATTTAAAATTCAAAAGAAAATTATAAGAATAATGAAAAAGGTATCTCCTCGAACCCCCAGTAAGGGCATCTTTCAAGAATTAAAAATACTACCTGTTGCTTCTGTCTTTATCTTAGAAACATTGTACTTTATCCACGAAAATGTAAGATCGTTTAAAAAAATTCTGATTTTCATTTGCACAACACCAGAATAGCAAATAATTTACATTTAAGCTCCCATAGGATTAACAAAAGTCTTAATAGCATTGCCCATAGAGGAATTTGTTTATATAATAAATTACCACAGAAAATAAAATCACTAAATAATAAACAATTCAAAACGAAATTAAATAAACTTTTATTATTTTACATGCCATATACCACACAGGAATTTCTAAATCTGGGCCTCACATAAAGTGGTAGTTTTTTACTGTATGTATTGTTGGTGTGGAGGTTTTGGAGAGAAAAATTCTCCCATTATTATACAATTGTGATAGAATATTATAGAACTATAGAATATTGTGATTAATTCCAGCTTAATATTATCAAATATCTTGTGACTTTTTCCTTTGAAGTTATTGTGTTTTTGTATATTAAAATGTCACAAAGTGTAACATGCTTGTTATATTACTATATTTGAAGATTATATGTATTATATCACAGTATATTATTGTTTTTGTACATTAATGATGTCACTGTATATATTACTTTCATTATATTACATTGTTTTTATTGTTTTTGTGTATTGACAATGCTATAAATTCCTTGTAGATATTATGACCAAATCTAAATGTATGGATATATAAGTTGACGTGTCCTATAACGTGTACCATGTTTCTATGGATGAAATAAATAGAAATAAATACAAATAAATACAAATAAATACAAATAGGAAACTATAAAAATCTTGGATGCAGAATGTCACTATAAATGCACTTCCTTCATTCTCATTTAGATTTCATCCCTACCAATTTGGGAGCAGCTAGTGACAAACACAGAGAAATGTTCCATCAGGACATTTTGCGAATGGAAAGCTGCTATAAAGGTAGATGGAACCCTTCAATATTAAGTAACTACTGTTGGTTTTTGAAGCATGAAGGATATTTATATACCCCAGAAGGAAGTTGTCATCAAAGACTCAACCCTCCACCATCAACATCATCGAGCAAATGAATGTTGCAATTTTTCTTGTAAAAATGTACATTAGGCCCAGGACACTAGAGTAAGATAGTTTTATGGCATTAAGTATGTTACATATTGTATAAATTTAGTTTAGACCACCCTAGTCTCTGTTTTTAGATATAGGCATTTAGAAACCTCCGTAACAAAAAATTGGAGGGTGATGGTGAAGATCTAACTGCATTTTAAGAACAGCAAGTCCAAATTAGATAGGTCCACCATGTTTTATCTCTGTACCTGAAAAATGTTCTTTTTTGTTGACCAGTGTAATTGAAACATATGGATCTATGGTAAAAACGCACGAGTGACCTTAGGTCACTCCACCGCACGTTGACGACTACAACCAAGAACCAGAAGCTGCACTGATCCAGTGATCTCTTGTACTGAACATAATGTGATGCTAGGTGGGGAGTTTGGTTCAATCCAAAGGATTCAGCCCAGCATCCCAGAGATGACTTAGCCAGGCAGGGTGGTGCATCCAGCTTAGATTAGTGCACATCTCTTAGTGCAAAACCAGGGAACCAGAGGTGCTGCGCAACTCCGACCTGCTCACAAGCCTAGGATGCCCAGGCTGAGCCAATAAGAAAACTCACAGTTGGCTCAAATATCCCCCCCTCAAACCCCCAAACACGGACAATAAACCGCAAAAATATAAGAAATTGAATAGAAAGAAAGGCACACTCAAAGACACATACACACACACACACACACACACACACACACACACACACACACACACACACACACACACGCACGCGCGAGCATGTCTGGAGTATCACCCTGATAAAGTAATCATCAGAGGCCGGAAGTTTAGGCATTATAAATCATTAAGATAGGCAGGCAAAAAGGCAGTGTAAATAGCTAAAATAGGCAGGAAAAAGACATAAATAGTAAAACAGGCAATAAAAGGCAATTAGAAAAACCCATTTATTTAATAGATTACACTATCCAATAACTCGATCATCATATTTTCAAGAACTTCAAAGTTTTAAACAAAATGCTAGTGTTGCAATTGACACAAAAATGAAATATTTTTTAAAAAAGCTTGTGTATTGCAATGCCTAATTCATTGCACATGACAACTAAATGTTTTTTTTTAAGTTCTCTGGGTCCATGTTGAGTATCCTATCAGATAACACATTTTTCATATGACAAAATTACCTCTCAACATCGACAGAGGTTATTGCAGTAAACCTAAAACATGCCATCATTGTAGGATCCATTTCAACTGCAACAGAATTGTCACCTTGTAGAATTTTTGAAATGTTTCTAAGTTTATCCAGATAAATAGTGATAAATAATGAAATAAAGGCAATAAAAAGCACTTATTTCGTAAAATAAGCATTTATATTTAAAAAGGCAGAAAAAAGCAACATAAAACTGTGGCATTTGAATCACAAAGGTATAATTCGTACAGATTCACTTTAAAATTGAAGATAGATTTGACACATTTAAAAAGGCATTCTGCCTAAGTTCCGATCTCTGGTAATCATGTTGATAACACCAGTTTGTAGTCCTGAGAGTGTTAGGGAGCACGATCATCACTAGGGATGGGACACTGAACGTCCCTTGTTCACGCTTACCGTTTGCTTGAACTACTGTCTGGTCTTAGAGGAATGAAGGGGAGAGGAGAGACATTCCATGTAGTGTACCCAAGTTTTGTAAACTTCCGTGCAAACATTGTCTGCCAGTTACATTGCCAACTTATCTCCAATGTTATTCGCGCTATGTTTACTCGCTAATAAATTCTTTTAAGTTTTGAGAGGTAGAACTGGAACTTAAAAATTCAATAACACAGCTGGGATTGCCCACACATGGCATGTGTTTTTAAATAAATAATAATTCTCTTAATTTTGAAAATCATACGTATCACTAGTTTTATGCCGGAAGTAATGAAAAAACTACTATAGTAGATAAACTCCTGCCTGGGGGTGCTGTGAAACCTGCTATGATACTTTGGTTGCAAACCAAAGCAGTTCAGAGTGATAGTTCTATGCGTAAAACAGATTTTTATAGGACGATTGAAACAAACAAACCTAAAGAGAAGGTTTTTAAAGCAGTGGCAGTGGTGGTGGCTGTGGCTGTGGCGGTGGCAGTGGCAGTGGCGGTGGCGGTGACGGTGGCGGTGGCGATGGCGATGGCAGTGGTGGTGGGGGTGGTGGCGGTGGTGGTGTTCAGGATGATGATGATGATGATGATGGTGATGATGATGATGATGATGATGATGATGATGATAAGAGTACGTAACTTGTCTCACAAGAGAAAGAGTTATTTTTTTCAATGTTTTTGGTTGTGTACATAATAATTAACCTTTTCACTGTGTTTGCCGTCACATAGACAATGGGGCATTTAACCCTTTCACTATTGAGATATTTTCCACTTCCTTGTTGTGCTAATCTAAATAAACTGAATTCAAGTATTTGCACTCGTTTTCTATTGTGAAATTAAAATATTAAATTTTTGCAATAAAACTGTATTGTTTTTCTTTTTTAAAAAAAGCAAAATCCATACAACTGCAATCAAATGTAACCCTGTCAGCTTCCAAGCATGCCATTACACCATTTATTTTACTTGTACTTCCCCTTCCTTTACCACAGGCACATTTGACTGTAGTTGCTGAGATTCAAATTTGCAATGTTTGGCTTTGAATGAATGGCCAATTCATTGCGTATTGCCTTAACCATCACGGCTATCCGAATCACTTAAGCTGAGGTGCCTCAGAAAGGGATATAGAAACCGGTTTAGGAATTAGAGGAGGAATGGCATATGTGGCAAAACATCTCGGCAGTGAACGGGTTTAGCACAGTGTTTTAGAGCAAGAATGAAGTAATGAATATATGAACTTGTAATTGAGAACATGAGTGGTATGGAGATACAGGGAGAAGTTTACGTACGTATTTGTGCACATTACCTACTTCTGCTGTAATGAGCTACTACCTAGTGGCATTGTCCTAAAATTGTTGTGACAGAATGGAAACAGATCACAGGAGAAGCTCCACATACTGGTGCACACTTTCACTACACACAACCCATATGTATTTGAACCATAAAGTAATTACATCATACCAGTGGCACATGTGCAAAAGATTTCCTTATAACGAGTGCAAGTCAAGACGTGTTAGCAACCCTGTTAGCATGTTTTGTCAAATTCAGAGTAGTTCTGTAGATTTTAAATGTCTCTCTCTCTGTCTGTCACACACACACACACACACACACACACACACACACACACACACACACACACACACACACACACACACACACACACACACACACACACACACACACACACACACAGACACACAGACATGCACATACACAGACAGAAACCTTCTGCAAATGCTTTTTTTTAGATTCACTTGATCTCAAAACATTGGTAGTTAAGTTTTAAATGGAATGTACTACTTGTCTATCATAGGGAAAGTAAAATAATAAGACAGTATAAATTTTGATGTTTTGTATACACATATATAGGTATATAAACGTCTTTCACAATGTACATTTACATAAAATAATATCACAAATTATCAAAATAAATGCCTATCAAAAATACAGAAAATGTTTCTTGTATAAAATGTCAACAGTGCAGAGAAGTTTTGAAGTATACCCTCTCTGGTCTTGGTTGGTGTTCTAATTTGGATACTATACAATCCTGAAACAGAAAATATTTTTATTTAATCATCTGACCCTATTTAGGGAATTGTCTTCATTGAATTGAATTGAAATTGAATTCATATTTAGAACAAACTGCCTTTGTTCTGAAAGTAGGCCAATACAGATTACATGGGAGTTTTTACTCAATAGAAGAATTTCTAAATAGGGCAAAAGCCATAGCCGTAAGATTATAAATATGTGTTAGTTGGTAGAAACTGTAAAGCTAGTGATAAGAGTGTAATACAGAAACTTGACTTTATTGACATTATTAATTATTGACTTAATTAATATATGTAGATGTGAGTGTGTGAGTAGGCGAGTGTGTGAGTGTGTGAATGTGTGAGTGTGTGAGTGTATGAGCCTGTGAGTGTGGATGTGTGGGTCTGTGGATGGTGTGTGTGTGGGTGTGTGTTGTGTGTGAGTGTGTGGGTGGTGTGTGTGTGGGTGTGTGTTGTGTGTGAGTGTGTGAATGTGTGAGTGTATGAGTGAATGAGTGTGTGAGTGTGTGAGTGTGTGAATGTGTGAGTGTGTGTGTGTATGTAAGTGTATGAGTGTGTGAGTGTGTGGATGTGTGTTTGTTTGTGTTTGTGAGTGTATGAGTGTGTAAGTGTGTTTTTTTTTTTTTAATAGCATGTCCCATTCCGTATGAATACTACATGCTTGCATTTACTTATTTACATACAATTTTCATTTTAGATACATGTATATATTGTTGATGTTCTATTTACCTCTAATTTTTTATCTACCTTAGTCTATTGAATACTTCTCTATTGTGCATATTTACAGTTTTTTTTTTTTTTTTTTGTTTGATGTTTGTTGTTTAATGCTATTTTATTTTGTTTGACCTTATTTCTTTAACCCAATGCTATTTGAGAAATCATAACTCTAGTACTTATCATATAGTGAAAGGCAAATATAATTATACTCGTAACAGCAGTAGAGTATTGAAATGTGTTTGGACAATGATACTGGTTGCAATCTTGATAAGGAGTAGAAATTATATATATTTGGACTTAAGTCATTCTATTTCTGTGAATTTTATAGCATTAATGAAGTTAGCGAAAGGTTGTATCAAATTGTTTCCAAGTTCTTCTTTGTTTATGGGCCAAGTAGCACCTTTACTTTTTATTTTCCTAATCATGTCATTTCTCTGATTGTTTACCATTTAGCATCAAAATATAATGTGGTTTACTGTTTGGTCCTCTTCTTCACATTTGCACATTGGGTTATCTAAAAATCCAAAGCTGTGGCGATATGATCTTAGCTTTCCATTTCCTGTTATCATTGCTGTGAACTCCGGAGATGTTGGTAACCGTTGCTTTAATTTTCTTCTCACGGATTGGAAATATTCTTTGGTTACTGCTCCTTTCCTTGATGCTGTCCATTGTTGTTGCCATTCTTCGAGTCGAGTTTCTTTCTCTCTAGTTACTATAGCTTCTTTTGATACTTTGTCATATATTATTTGTCTTCAGCTTCTTTTGCTAGTCTGTCCACAAGTTCATTTCCGTGTATTCCCGCATGTCCTTTCACCCAGCCGAAATGTAGTGTCCACTTTGATTTTGAAAGCTCAAGGATTTTGGTTTCGATTGCTTCTATCAGCTGGTTATGTTTTATGTTGTTCCTGAGCAGATCTAGAGTTATCTTACTGTCTGTGAATATTGCAGCTCATTTTTCATCGCATTCTCCATATTCAAACTCATCTAGTTTTTTAAGTGTTTTTAATATTGCCAGTTGTTCAGCCTGGTTATTCGTGCATCGTGGATGCAACTTGAACTTTAATTTATATGCCAGGTTGCCATGGATGAAGATGATCCCTGCTGCCCCAACTTTATCACCAGTTTTGCTACCATCGGTGTACATTTCAACTGCATATTCCTTGTTGTTATCTACCTCATCTATTAGGGGTATTTCCGCAGGGTGTCTCCAATACCTGACTTCCAGCGGTGCATCATATTCTTGATTGCTGACTTTTGTTGCCAGGTAGGTTCTTACATGGTAATTATTATTTATTTATGCCAACAAACTTACTGTTGGTGTTTTTAAACACACAAGCCGTGTGTGGGCAAAGTTTAAGAGGTAGAACTGGAACTTAAAAATTCAATGCCACAACTGGGATTTGAACCACAGACCTTCCGCTTGCCGGGCGGACGCTCTAACCACTGAGCTATTGTGACAAACTGCCAGAATGGCATTAAATTCTCAAGCCAGCTCGTATTTTTCCTGGTAAACCACAAAGGCAGTCTCACATCAGAGACAATTACCCCAATGGTGACTTACTATTGCAAGTACTTTATATCCCAGGATTAAATAACCTTCACATGGTAATTATTATTTATTTATGCCAACAAACTTACTGTTGGTGTTTTTAAACACACAAGCCGTGTGTGGGCAAAGTTTAAGAGGTGAGACTGCCTTTGTGGTTTACCAGGAAAAATACAAACTGGCTTGAGAATTTAATGCCATTCTGGCAGTTTGTCACAATAGCTCAGTGGTTAGAGCATCCGCCCGGCAAGCGGGAGGTCTGTGGTTCAAATCCCAGTTGTGGCCTTTGTATCCTTTTATATTTTGTTAGATTTTTTATTTTTAAGCGTCTATCTTATAGCGTCTATCCACACTGGTGAGCCATATGTCATTATTGGGACTATAGCTCCTTCGTTTATTGTTTTTAGTGCTTTGTGTCCTAATCCCCATTGTAGTTTAGCTGTCCATGATAACATGTGGATGAGTGTGATTGATTTCCCTGCAGTGTGGTCTATGTGTGCATTGAAGTTAAACTTACTGTTAAACCATATGCCCAGGTATTTTATTTCTTCAGTTTGGTTAAACTTCTTGTTGTTCAAGTAGATATTGTTGTCCATTCGCTTTCTTGATATGACTAGAGTCTTCAACTTCTTTTCGTTGAATTGTATTTTCTTGTCAGTGGCCCAGTTCTGAATTTTGATTAAATCCTGATTCGCTATGTTTTCTGCTTCTACTTTGCTTGAGCCTCTTGTTAATATGACAAGGTCATCTGCGAATGCCATGACTTTAGTTTTCCTATTGAAATCAGTATTCAATAGGGAATTATACATTATGTTCCAAAAGCTGTCCAGGATCCTTGTGGACAACCCTTCTGAACTTGTTTTTCCACTGTGTAATTGTTTATTGTGATTTTTGCTTTCCTGTGGTTGAAGAAATCTAATGCTAAGTTGTAGATGTTTCTCGGACATTCCCATTCTTTTGAGTTCTTGAGAATACTGGGCCACCAGCATCATTAAATGCACCTTTGACGTCAAGGCTTGTTAGGATTAGCGTACATTGTTTTATTTTCAATCCCTCTTCTATGAAGGCTTTGACTTCAAGTGCTGCATCAATTGTTCCCTTTTGAGGGGTAAAGCCGTACTGTCTACCATTGAGTAAGTTTTTAGACCACAGATGGTAATTTATCCTGTCAATCATTAAGGATATGCATCTGTGAAAAAAGGCTTAAAATTTCAAAAATTTCCAAAAATGGATTTTTGTTTTATCAAATAGTATAAACCTTCTGCTTTATTTTGATATGCTTTTTATAGCCTTATGGCCCTTTTAACTATGTCATGTGGCCATCTAACTGATTGCCTGTAAGTGGTCATGTCCATTTAAATCAATACACTTCAATTATTCTTGCCATGACTTCAAACTTAGTTTTTCCATGCTTTTATTTTTAGCACTGTTTGCTCTTTAAAATGCTCCACATGATGCAATTTGCAGTACTTATGAATGAAATTTGGTGTACCTGCTTAGAAATAATATTAAAAAGAAATTATGAGATAATTTCTTCATAACATAAATAACTGCTGAGTAATTAAATATTAAAGTTTACATTTCAAAATTTAACTGAAAAAAATAATGATTTTAAGCCTTAAAATTTATTTTTATCCAAACTAATAACAAGATTAAGAAATTATCTCATCAATTTGCTAACATTTTATTACAGAACATAACTGAAAATTATTAAGTTTTTCAAATCAAAATTGCGTCATGGGGGAACCATTTATACAAATACTAAAAAAAGTAATACAATATTAATATGTTAGCAACTAATCTGAATAATTGTATGAAATTTAGCACAGTTACTCCTCACTATACAGTGATTGTTGTGTTAAAATTTCAAATCAATCCAATCAAAACTGTAGATTTTCAAAATTTCACAGATGGGTATCCTTAACCTCTCAAGTAATTTGCTGCCAATGTTTATCAAGCTGATTGGACAATATTTCAACACATCCTTGCATTCTTCCTTGCCAGGTTTTGTGATTGGAAGCACAATAGACTGCTTCCATCTTTTTGGAAAAGGAGGGAGGTCCGATGCTACAGGGTAACTCAATCAGCATCTGCGCCACTAACTAGGGACTGTGTGGTGTGTGTGTGTGTGTGTGTGTGTGTGTGTGTGTGTGTGTGTGTGTGTGTGTGGGTGTGTGTGTGTGTGGATGGGTGGGTGGGTGGGTGCATGCGAGCGTGCCTGTGTGTGTGTGTGTGTGTGTGTGTGTGTGTGTGTGTGTGTGTGGGTGGGTGTGTGTGTGTGTGTGTGTGTGTGGGTGGGTGTGTGAGTGGATGGGTGGGTGTGTGAGTGTGTGTGTGTGTGTGTGTGTGTGTGTGTGTGGTGTGTGTGTGTGTGTGTGTGTGTGTGGGTGTGTGAGTGGATGGGTGGGTGTGTGAGTGTGTGTGTGTGTGTGTGTGTGTGTGTGTGTGTGGGTGGGTGTGTGAGTGGATGGGTGGGTGTGTGAGTGTGTGTGTGTGTGTGTGTGTGTGTGTGTGTCTGTATGTATAAAACTATCTTTGTAAAGGTTCTTTATATGCAATTATGTATAACCATACGTATTCTGATGATGCTATGAATTACATTGTAATTTCTACAGCTGATAATAAACAAACAACAATCTACATGTTTTCGCTGCAGTGAGATAAACCTGAATTTTTGTTTGTATCTTCTGAGTAATCAGTGTTAGAGCGGGGGGTATGCATAACTTGCTATCTGCTTCTTGACAATACTGCAACTCTCCACATGGAGAAGCTGACAGCTGTCATTTATCTTCTTTTAAACATCAGACTGTACTGTGATGAGCTCTGCTTGAAACATGTTGTAGTATAAGGTATGTAAGCCTATCATTTTTAAACCCATGTTTTTATTGTATAATGTAATACTGTGAGAGAATTCTAGTCAACTTTTTTTCCAGAAAAACAAAAGCACTGCTTCCAAGTATTTCACCTCATAGCATGGATGATTCACACACACACATTTCATAGTAAACAAATCAATTATGTGAGCAGATTAATAGTTTAAGCCCCCTCTCACACCTCAGACCCCTCTTGTCTTCTTTTGGTAGTCAGACAGTGCTCACGCTTATGTATTTGGAATGAAAACTATATTTTACATCTGAATGATACACAAAATGTTAAGATGATGAGTACATGATATTTCTTCTGAGGATAAGAGAGAACCCTGGAAATAGCCTCATCCCCAATCAAGACCATAACTTGGGCCCCCTGGTATAGAGGTGGGCTTGCCGACCACTGATCTAAGTTTAAAACAAATGACATTAAACTGTGTCATTACCTGGAGGTTTCTTGGCAGAGAAGTGAAAGGCATTGAAGCCACATCCTTGTACAGTCCTCGGAAAAATGGAGTTGCAAATGTGAGGAACATACCAACAAAGAGCACATGATGGGGAATCACAATCCAACGATATTTGCAGAACATCCCACGAATATCCAAAATTTCAATGTACCATGGTGTAAGAACTGTGAACACAGATACATTCCAATGATTAGAAGCAAAATGTAGGGTGTGGAAAAATTTGATCCGCAAACTTCTTGGGAAGACAGAGGGAATTAAGCAAAACAAATATGGTATGTTGCAACCAACTTTCTTCATTATTATTAATGTTCATTGCTATTCTACAATTTTTTCATACAAAAAGATTTCCAACTACTTTGTATTAATCATGATAAATATTTGCTAGATTTGGTTTCAATGAACATTTTCTTTTAAGTACACAGGAGAATATGAAGCTGACATAAATCAGTTGTTTAAAAACCAGTTTTTCTTGTAACCTATAGTAGCCTATAGTAGGAAGAGAAAGTATCATATTATACCCAAAAATTGGGTATCAAGATATCACTAGAAACTTAAGTCCCCAAAAAGCATTTTTAGAAAGCATAACACCAGTGTGTGTGTGAGTGTTCATGTGTGCGTGTGTTTGTGTGTGTGTGTGTGTGTGTGTGTGTGTGTGTGTGTGTGTGTGTGTGTGTGTGTGTGTGTCTGTGTGTGTGTCTGTGTGTGTGTGTGTGTGTGTGTAAGTGAGTTTGTGTGTGAGAGACAAAAAGTTGGATGAATATCAAAATTCAAAATTGGTATTTAAGTTCAGCATCTTACAAGGATACTGCACAAATATTTTTATAAAGCTGCCATCCCAAACTACCCTTTATACGGAAAATGTTTCTTTCTGTACTTTAAATTTTCTCAAGAATTAATCAATGATTCTGATTAAAATACCACATGTTTAAGATAACAGGAGAGCAAAATACCTCCGAATGAGCTGCATGGTGTTCTTCTACTGGATGTGTGGAAACATGATAACGGATTGCTGCATAAACAAGGTCACACTGCTGATGTGGTTTTGTTCTGCAGTATTGAGTTGATGGTGATGTGGTTCAATTATTACAACTGATTTATTGTTTTGTCCTGTACTTTAGTCACAAAGTGTATGTTTTCTACTGCACAGCATGTATTCATTTATGACTTGTATGTGTTAACTCTGTCAGCTCAAAGTACGATTTGCTGTAAATGTTCCAGGTGTAAATGTTCCAGGCCGTACAACAATCCATGAGCTTTAGAATAAATTTCAGGCTACAGGAAGTGTTCAGGCTCAGAAATCTAAAAGATGGCACATAGTCCTCACCAAAGAAACATTAGATGACATCGGCCGGCGTTTGGAGAATCCCCCCCAAAAATTGCTTAGGCATCTTCCACAATAGGTAGGCATTTCTTATGGCTCTTTACAAAGAGCTACTAAATTTCTAAAGTTAAAATCGTATAAAATAACTGTGGCACATGCTCTTCAACCAGGTGATCCTGTAATTAGGTGCACATTTTTGTGAGTGGACTCTCAATAGTGTATTCTCTGGTGAAATAAACCCACATTTTATATTTTTCATGGACAAGGTTTGGTTCCACCTTCATGTTCACAAAATAATTGTTGTTGGAGCTCTGAGTAAACTAATATTGTTTATGAAGTGTCCTTCATGATGAAAAAATTGTTATATGGTGTGCCATTAGCGGAGAAAGAGTTATAGGTCCAATATTTTTGAGTCAACAGTTGACACCTGTACATATGTGAATACACTTTCTCCCCTTTTTTTTAGAGAATTAGCAGACAGGGAGTGTGATTTTGCCTTCTTTCAATAAGACTCTGCAACAGCTCATAAGGCCAATCTTTTGATGAGAACAATTGAAAGTATTAATTATTTATTTATGCCAACAAACTTACTTACTTTGCCCACACACGGCTTGTGTGTTTAAAAAAATACACCAACAGTAAGTTTGTTGGCATAAATAAATAATAATTACCATGTGAAGGTTATTTAATCCTGGGATATAAAGTACTTACAATAGTAAGTCACCATTGGGGTAATTGTTTCTGATGTAAGACTGCCTTTGTGGTTTACCAGGAGAAATACGAACTGGCTTGAGAATTTAATGCCATTCTGGCAGTTTGTCACAATAGTTCAGTGGTTAGAGCGTCCGCCTGGAAAACGGAAGGTCTGTGGTTCAAATCCCAGTTGTGGCATTAAATTTTTAAGTTCCAGTTCTACCTCTTAAACTTTGCCCACACACGGCTTGTGTGTTTAAAAAAAACACCAACAGTAAGTTTGTTGGCATAAATAAATAATAATTACCATGTGAAGGTTATTTAATCCTGGGATATAAAGTACTTACAATAGTAAGTCACCATTGGGGTAATTGTTTCTGATGTGAGACTGCCTTTGTGGTTTACCAGGAGAAATACGAGCTGGCTTGAGAATTTAATGCCATTCTGGCAGTTTCTCACAATAGCTCAGTGGTTAGAGCGTCCGCCTGGCAAGCAGAAGGTCTGTGGTTCAAACCCCAGTTGTGGCATTGAATTTTTAAGTTCCAGTTCTACCTCTTAATTGAAAGTATGTTTCAGGACAGAATTATTAGTAGAGATTTGTAGACCTCTTGGTCCCTCGACCTAATTCCCTGCAATTTCTATCTCTGGAACAACTTAAAAGATAAAGTGTACAAGACAAACTTGCACACCCTGGAAGAATTAAAACAAAATATCTGTCAGGAAATTGCAGGCATTTCTCAACATGAACTGCGGCGAGTGATGGATAGTTTCCTAAAGAGGTGCCAAAAATGTATGGACAACGACGGTGGCCACTTTCAGCATCTCTTTTCATAAAGCTGGTAAGTAAAGCCTTTATAAGTAGTTTTAAAATGTCGTATGGTTTCATCTGTGCCTTTCTATGATAGTGACAATCAGCAATGAGAGCAAAGGATGTGGAAAGGCAAACCATCGTGCAGCCCATTTGGAGGATTTTTGCTCTCCCTGAATTTGCATGAAAAATGAAATATTGTGAAATCCTTTTCATTCTGAATGATGCTTTTTTTTTTAAATTTTTTATAACTAGTAAACTTTGATCCATACGCATAAGAGCTTACTACACAAAAAATGTAGATTTCATTAAAGCATACAATTTATGTTATATATTTTTATTGCATTAACCCATTTTAAGATATTCACATTGGTTTCAATTTTCCAACACTTTATCATACACTTTTAAGTGCCATTTCATCATTCTGTTTGTTTCTCACAATGCCATATAAAAGGGTATGGAATGTCAAAGCCAGTATATAATGGTCCTCTTTTTAAAGATTTTACTATAGCTTTAGCATTCTGTATGCCTCTTGCACATGCAGCAAAATGTTTACTGAAAACCTTTCTGCAAACATTCATCTCAATATGAACTATATCGAGCCATACTTTTTTGCGCAGTCTTATCCAGTTTATGAAGCCTTTCCAGTTTGTAAGAGTCAGCGAGGTTGCTGATAGGTTGCACTGTTATGGAGCTTGTGCTCTACAAATATGGTGTTCGACTGAGGGGAGGTGCTGCAGTTGGGTAGTCGCCTGCCAGGGGGACTGATTGAACAGCTGGACTTGGCTGGTGGCACGCCCTCTGTGGCAACCTGGAATTCAGTCTGGCTGAAGACTTCCTGCATCTTTTAGGGACCCATCATGGCAGTTCTGCCTGTGATATGTTCTAGCCACCTGTAGGGTAATTTAATATCATACCTCCTCCTGGGGTCTGATGCACAATAACCCATCCACTGACATGCCGGAATCCCCACCATGACAGACAAGACAAAACAAGACAAATAGTCATATTTATTGTCAAGACATCACATTTGGCAACTGCGACAGGACTAGCAGATGCTAAATGTGGAAAACTTTATGAGTGAAAGAACAAAATGAGAAGACTTTTCATGGGTGCTGCTAATGTGCCCAAAACAAAGGTAGGTGATTCACAAGCTACAAAACAAGACATAACGGCTAGCTTTAAAGTGTTTGATGATAAAGCAGAGTGACTATTCAAAGTGAAACTGAAAAGAGTTTTCATCCATTCATACTACTAAGCTAATGCAGGCAGATTTATCATCCCTTTCACATGAGCTCATGAGAAACCAAAATTCCATTTAACATTACAAAATGTGATGCTTACAATTTTAGAAAATCCAAATTAACAAGAGTTATTATTTTTGAAATGGTTATAAATACTTTTATTTGGGAGTAGATGGCAAGTCAAAGTAGTCATGATTCAAGAATGGATTATTAATTTCCAATGGGTAAAAGCTCATATTGGCATATATGGAAATGAACTGGACCATCAACTTGCTAAAGAGCCAACAAAAGGAGCAACTGCAACAAAATTCTAAAAAGTACATTAAGAGAGGAAGAAAGGAAGAAAGGCACTGAAAAGTAACAACAAGAATGATCAAATTCTACCAAGGGAACATTTACCAGGAAGTTCTTCCCATTAGTCTGTGACAAATTAAAGATAAACATCACTTTTGGACTAAGGTTTCACTGGTCTTACAGGCCGTGGTCAACAAGTAGGAATTGCTCCTAAGGGAGTCAGGCTGTCTGCCTTTCACTCATCATTGGGTCCTCTGATGATGGTGGTGCTGTATTTTTAAGTAATTATTGCTTTTCATTGAGCTATGGGACTCTATCCTTTCTCCCTGTGCGTGGTACTAGGTGGAATGACTAAACACTCGATGTAACTTCACTATATATCACTTTGTTAACACTTTTTTCGTCTCTTATTAGACTGGTTATAATTGAATTGACTTTTGTTGCACCTATTTGTATTTTCTTAATAGTCTTTCCACTCTTATAAAGTCTTTTAGACCCACATCCGTGCGCGTTATAGAAACACATCTTCACATCTCAAACATACAGACAAAATTGGTGCTACTTTACATGACACCCTTTTTTGTATACATGCGCGTATGCGCTCATTTTATACTTTTCTACGTTAAATAGTTCCTGTATTGTTAGGGAAGTGATCTTTATCTATTCTCCCTTCACTTTTAACATTAAATATATATGGTTCTTATACCTATACTGTGACTTTTTGGTTGGGTGTGAAGTAAAGTAGACAGATGTAGTCTAGATAAAGAAACACTTTTATTTCCGTAAACAGTAACTTTGTACACTTGTTGCAACACTAAGAAAGTCTTTTAAGATTCTCCAACAGCACAGCGCCGAACTAGTAACACAACAACCGTCCCTTCTCCGTCGGCACGACTCCTCAACGCTTCACATACGTCTGACCTTTCCGTCAGCACAACTACTCAACGCTTCACATACGTCTGACTCCCTCTTCTGTCGCACTTTTACTGCGATTTATATCTCCCAGGCACTATTCTGAAAAGTTCAGTTATTGCGGTGGAATACAAGGTGGAAGATTCCAGAAGCTTCTATCCTTTTCTCTCTTTCGGCAAGCGCCCCAACAATGCGGCCATTCTCTGTCTCTTTCCTTCGGCTCTTTTGCAGTAGTGCCGACAATAATGTGATGGGTGACACTGCTGTTGTCGGCAATTAGATGCGGCGGGCGCGGTGACAATACATATTAAATTTAAACATGAAACTTAACATTTATGACGTTTTTAAACAAACTTAATTTTCTTAACAATGAGAAAATAGCAACACATTTTTGTTACTCACCTAATTCTTATCAACATGAAAAATAAATTACATTTGCAATAAATATTTACATAAATAATTTCCTTTTAGGGTCTAACCATATATTCTGTCTCAATGGTCAACACACATTTGAGCAAAATGTCAGGAGCAATTCCTACCCGTCGACCACAGCTACAAGCCCAGAAGAAACCTTACTCCAAATGGACACTGGCCGTGAAAGCTTAAGCACATACATAAACATCAATTTATCAATTTAATGGCAAATCTCACTGCCACAATAACTGGACACATAAAAACCATAAGTTATTAAGATAGATTCAAAATGCTAGATAATCCAGAATGCCTGTATAGTGTTATTGTTGCTAATGCTCTTCTATTTGGATTTTCTCCATTTACTACGGGCTTCCCAATAATATTTACATTGTTAAACTGTAACACTGGTATTAATTTTTGAGATTGCGATACATTGAAGTAGGTGGTCTATTCATTACTGTCTGTAGGTTGTTACATACTATGCAACTTGGAGAATTGAAGATATTGATCTTGAACAGGTGGGCAGCCAGACAGACATGTCCAGTCATTAAGCGAAAAAGGACCACAGCTGAGCTTGTTGGATATTCTGGTATGGCGTTAGTATTTTCCAAGAGTGTTTTCAATGATTTATTTGTGCTTTTTTCATGATAATTATGTTGCCAATGTGTACGAATTTCTGAATTTATATAAAATTTTGATGTATAATAAGAAGTTTTAGTTGAATTTATCTGTTTTAATTTATTCCTTTCTTGGCCAGGAAGTCAGCTTTTTCATGTCCAATAATGCCACAAATGCCTGGGATACATTATGCCTGTAGAATGGTGGGAACCAAACAATAGATCAACTTCTATGGATATACTGAAAGCTCAGCCAGCAACATAGAAGTTTCATATTGAAATCCAGATGCGACAGAAACTGACCAATAAATTACAGTGATATAGTTAAGAAACATTTAAAGCCATTTGTGTATTTTTTCAACAGTGTAAACTTTGAGAGGTAGAATTGGAACTGAAAAATTCAATGCCACAGCTGGGATTTGAACCACAGACCCTCCGTTACCAGAGAGGTGCTCTAACCATTAAGGTAGTGTGACAACCAATAATATTTATATTCATAATATGATATTTATATTAATTATTAAAATTTGCCAGTTATTTATAAATCCTATATTGTTACACAGCGTAATGTGATATGATGTTGAAACAGCTAAAAACACTACTTTTATTTTTGTGTGTTTCAATGAGATTTTTTTTTTTTTTCTATTCACCTTTGGCTCTGTCTTACAGTTTTGCAGTTGTGTAAACCTCGGTTAGAAGAACTTCAAGAGTTTATTTATAGAAAATCCAGATGTATATTTATTTCAATATTCATGAGAATATGAGAATCATGAGAACCAGTTTTGAGAAAGTAAAAAATAACAATTACTTTTCCATGTAAATGGTCATTTGCTGTGGGTAAAATTTGTTCAAAGTTTTTATCTTACACCCTCAGAAAATCCTTGACTCAAACAGAAGCGTGCTAGTTAAGAGCTGGTTACCAATTTGAAGTGAAAGTATGAGGTTCAAATTAGATAGTGTAAGCAGAGGATCTGTGATTCAAATCCCAGCTGAGACATTGAATTTTTAAGTTCCAGTTCTACCTCTCAAACATTGCCCACACACGGCTTGTGTGTTTAAAAGCACCAACAGTAAGTTTGTTGGCATAAGTAAATAATAATTACCATCTGAAAGTTATTTTATCCTGGGACATAAAGTACTTGCAATAGTAAGTCACCATTGGGGTAATTGTCTCTAATGTGAGACTGCCTTTGTGGTTTACCAGGAAAAATATGAACTGGTTTGAGAATTCAATGTCATTCTGGCAGGTTGTCACAGTAGCTTAATGGTTAGAACATCCACCTGGTAAGTGGAGGGTCTGTGGTTCAAATCCCAGCTGTAACACTGAATTTTTAAGTTCCAGTTCTAACTCTCAAATTTGATATCTATTTGTTGACAAAACTATCTCAAGCATTACGATTCAAATGTGAATATAATATGGAATGATTCCATTTACCAGGCAGCTGCTCTAACCATTGAGCTACTGTGACATTCTGCCAGAATGGCATTGAATTCGCAAACAAGTTCGTATTTCACATGGTAAGTTCCAGTTCTACCTCTCAAACATTGCCCACACATGGCTTATGTGTTTTTTTTTATATTTATATATTTAAAAAAAAAGACACCAACAGTAAGTTTGTTGGCACAAATAAATAATAATAATATGGAATATTATATAATATGGAATATTTTCCTATATTCCTTTTGTAGCAATTGCTAGATCATAAACACTTTTTAACATCCTGAAAATAAAAATACTTTGTTGATAAAACTTTCTGAGAAATGCAGCTTATCATACTAAATGTGGTCAGTGTAATTATTAGCATTCTTAAAATTACTTTGTTATTGTGGTGAATATATTTGAATACTCCCACCACTAAGAAGGGGCATACAGGAGATTCTGCTTTGCCAGTTCTGGGTAGATGCTTGTTTTGGCAATCATGGCCTGTTAGTAATCCAAAAACTGCTACAGGGGATCTTCTTAGTAGTGTAGTGATTTTAGTTCTGTTATAATGTTGTTGTTAGCTAATGATGGATTTCTGACAATAAAGTCATTAATCCTCTTGCTGTCCAATATTTTACACTGATGGATCGGGCGCCAGAAGTGGCCGGGCATATTTGAAGGTGGTCTTAGACCATTCCCTCTTGCAGATCACATAGAGGACAGAGTGGTGAAGAATATATCCTAATTCTGTTTAAATGTTTTGCCAGACAATCATGTCCTGTAATCAACCCGAAGGTTATAACTGCCGTTTTTCGAGGATACTCAGGAATTACTGCTTGAAGGCTTGGTACTTTCCATCTTTTATTCTTTGATTTTTTATAATAACATTCTGCAATAATTTTTTTTGAACTCAGAGTTGACTAATCTTTTAGCTGCATAAAATGGTAAATTAACTATTGATTTCTGTACACTGCTGGTACCCTTTTTTGCAAGAAAATCAGCTTTCTCATTACAACTCAGTCCACAGTGAGCTGGTATTCATTGGAAGACCAGGTGTTTTTGAAGTGCTGTAGATGGGTAAGGATTTTCTAACATTCTATAATTGTTTGGTTTTTTGGTGACAACTTGGAAGTAATTGCTATAATTGCTGCCCTGGAATCTGAGAGAATAACTGCTTGATGAAAATGTGAAATTCTATACAAAAGATCTTGTAGGGCCATTTGAATTGCTTCAATTTCTCCATCAAAGTTCAAAGTTCCATCCTTAAAAATTTTGTAATAGGAAAAGAGGTAAAAAGTAACTTCAGCCCCTGCTCCATTTCAGTTTAATATCAGTGATCCATCAGTTAAATATGAAGCCATTCGTGTTTTGGAAATCTAGTATGAATTGTCTCTAATGCCAATAATTTTAGAACACTAGTTGGAGTATCTCTTTTCTTAACTTCTTCTGTTAGGTATAAATAATATGTGATGTCTAATGTTTGTGTCAGATTGACTTTATACATGAAGTTTTCCTTTGAATCAGGAAGGTATGCATTTTTCTTTTTGTCTTGAATTTTGGAAAGAAAGCTCTCCTGAGTGTTTAGTGTATGTGTAAAATTTCTCTTGTTCCATGTATTGAATGGGAGTCTGATCAACTTTTCATATTGAATAAGAGCCGCTTTTTCTATTTCATATTCAATGGGGTATTGGTTGGTTAGTATTTCCATAGCTGCTATTGGTGTGGTTTTGATAGCACCTGTAGTTAGTCTCAGACTTTGGTTTTGAAAGATTTGAATTTTTTTTTTGTATTTGCTGTGACAAGGACTTCACTGTAGTAAGTAAATAATGGCTTTATATATACATTGTATGTTGTGTTAAGAGTTACTCTGGAACATCCCCACTTCTTTCCTGTTAGACGTTTTTACAGTGAAAGGCGCCTTTCTGCTCTTTGTATTACATTTTCTATTTGTTTGGTCCATGTAAGTTTGGTATAAAATATAACTCCCAAATACTTTGCTTCCTTTGTTTCTGGTAATTATTGATCTTCGAAATTTAGTTTTATTCTTAGTGGTTTTTTCTTAGTGAAAAGATTTGGTAGTCTAAAGTAAGAAAAAATTAGAAACTAAAAGCTTCACTTATCTTAGTAATATTGCAAGCTCTTTTTTGCTGACAATGTTTCGAGTTAACTCCAACTCATTCTCAAAGCTATGGTAATGAATTTGTTTTGTGTAGCTTTGAGAATGAGTTGGAGTCAACTCGAAACATTGTCAGCAAAAAAGAACTTGCAATATTACTAAGATAAGTGAAGCTTTTAGTGTCTAATTTGTTCTTACTTTAGATACTTGTTGCTTCACTGTTAGTAGCTTCATTATTTCCTTATTTAAGATTTGATAGTTTGATTTTGTTGTATTAACAGTCATTAAATTTTCTTTGGTCCACTTTTGTAGGTTAGTTAAGGATTGTTCCATGTTTATTTTTCTAGTTCTGTACTTTTGTTTTTTGGCTTTGAAGTCCACATTACTAAGTCATTGACAATAGTGCACACTTCATACCTGATTCTTGTACTTGTAGTGGCAGATTGTTAATAAATATATTAAAAAGTGTTGTGCTGAGCACTGCACCTTGTGGTAAGCCACGTTGTACTTGCTTATATTTCAATATATTCCTTCCATATCAATAAAGCGTTGTGTTAGGAAATGACATAGCCATGAAAACATTGGACCTTGTATCCCTATTATTTTTACTTTCTTTAGTAGTCTTGTTCTGCATATAGAATCATATGCACTTTGGAAATCAATGAAAACTGATACATTATTTTCTTTTCTAATGAAGGAGTCTTTGATTTCTTGACCAAGAGGTAAGACTTGTTCATTTGTGGAGTGGACCTCTCTAAATCCAACTTGACATGGGGAAATTAAATTTTGTGATTCTAGAAACCAATTTAACCTATTTGACACCATTCTATCCATCACTTTTGCTATTATGCTAGTAGGAGCTATTGGTCTATAATCTTTTAAGTCTGATGTTTTATATTTCTTCAAGAGTGGGACAATCATTGCTTTTTACCAGTCGGCAGGTACAGTGGTTTTCCAGGATAGATTGTAAAGTTTTAGTAGTTGTTGTTTTGCTGTTTTTCCAAGGTTTTTTATGAACTCTGGATGTATGTGATCTGGTCCAGGAGACCTTCTGTTTTTTAGATTATTAATTGTAATGTTCAGTTCTTGCATATTAAAATTTTGAAAGAAGATATTGTGTTTAGTGTTAGGATCACATTCTCTTTCTTTTCAAATATTTCTTAAATTGTTTGTATTCCTTGTTATGATTTCTTGTTACTTTATGTGAATTAATAAATTTTTCAGCTATGACTGCATCTTTGTTAAAATTTTATTGTTGTGTGTGATAGGTGTGCTACTTTTTTTCTTTATGGTCCTTGACCTTTTTTATGAACTTATGGGCTTTGTTACCAGTTGTCTTATAATCCATTTTTTCTAAGAAATCATTAAAGTGATTCTTTGTAGCTGTATTAATTTTTAGTGAGGCAATTTCTTTTGTCATATTTGTGCATCTGGTATGTTCTTTGTTTGTCAGCTGTATTTCTAGCTGTAACCCTTTGCTGTTTCAGTTCTTCTAACTGGGGATTCCAAAAGGGTTTGAAATTTGTTATTCTTCCACAAGGAATATGTTTATTTGCAGTTTCTAGGATGACTTTACATAAATTTTTGTTCACATGATCTGGTTAGTCATGCAGTTGTAAGTTTGTTCTTTAAATTTATTTTCCTGTTCAGTTTTATATTTATTCCAATCTGATTTTTTGAAGTTCCAATAAAGATTTGTGTGATGTTGACTGACATTTGATTTATCTAATTTTATATCTGCAATTACTACTCTGTGACCAGAACTTGGGTCTTCCATAACTTGTTTTTTAATCTTTGAAACAATTTCTGTTACTAATAATTGATTCTCGGGTGATCAGCCACGGCAAATTTACAAAACTCAAGCTTTTGACCATTTGATTCTCCATAGTCTTCATCAGGAACAAATGTCAGGTTAAAAATATGCTGTTATATATACATGGCTGATCACCCTAGAATCAATTATTAGTAACACTCGCCACAAAAGTTTTAAATCTTATATTATACAAAATCTGTTATAGCTAACTAGAGGTCTGGGTTACTGTCTGCTCCAGAGTAATGAATGAAGGTTGTGGGATCTTCTTTATTATAAATCAGTTCAAAGCTTGTGGTATCAAAAATTCTTCCCATTTCCCTGTAGAATTAACTTTTTCATAGCTCCGTCTTTTGGAATAGGTATTGAAATCCCCATTTATGATGGTTTTATTTAATTGGTCAAGAAGTGAGAGATCTGGTTCATTCCTGAGAGGATTGTATATACTGTATAAATGTAATTGTGTTTTGTTATCCCAAATATTTAGCTTTAGTAATTCAGATTTATCTGTGTTATCCATTTCTTTAACAATTTGAAAGGAGGATTTAATATCCTTTTTGACTCCAACTAATATCCCACCACTTATCTGTCTATTTTTGGGTAGTAGGTTTAGTAAAAATTCAGTAAAACTGAAGTGTTATAATGTAGATTTTTCCATTATTTTCCTTTTGTTTGTGATACATATTCTTCTCTAATTTTTGTATTGTATGTTGATAAAATTATTCTTTTGTGCTGGTATTCATTGAAGTAATGTATTTTATTTAAATTAATTCATGTTTTTATAACTTGTGGAATTCTACATTAAGGCTTTAGGCTGTTTTTCAGATCTATGAATATTATAGCTGCTTTAGAGTCGGATAATATTATAACTCTCTTAAATTTGTTTATTTGATATAAAGGTTTTCTAAACTGAGAAGCATAGCTAAAATTTTACTATCAAACTGTGCAGAATTTAAACTTAACCTCTATGAAAAGAAAAGAATGAGTATACCACACCAGTACCACCATTATTTGGTAAACAGGATCTGTCAGTATAAACATGTAGCAATTCATTAGCAGGATATTTTAAATTTATTACTTTCAGTGACATTCTCTTCCAAATGCAAGGAGAGGTTTCAGAATTTTTTAAATTCTTCTGTAGAGTGTTCAATATGAAATAGGTCTAAAGGATGGACTTCTGTTTGAAAGTTTTCTTTTATGTATAGGAGTTTTAATGTCTTTTTGATTTCTTGGACTTCATTAAGGGTGCGTTGTTGAGTTTTTAAGTTCACTTGTGATTTTCTTTTTCCCTAGGGCATACTGATTAATTTGTCACATTATATGATAGCTGGTTTTTCAATGTTAACATAATTCAAATATTAATTATATTGTTACAGTGCACAGTGTTAACGGGCAACATGATCATTAGCTTTTATATTAACTAGAATAAACTTCTCAGGTTGATTGAACTTTGTTTATATGATTACAAAGCAGTTAGTTTTTGCATGGAACATTGAAAATTAGATAACACAAAGACTATGAATGTTAGTAACAGCAGTTCTAACGAAATGTTAAGCACTCTAAGCAACATTGCAACAGTAGCACATGTTAAAAAAACCAATTGTGACCTGCAAAGTAAAGAAAAAGTTACAAGCAAGAATGTGACTTATTCCCAATATAGTGTAGAAAAACTACATATGTTAAAACATTTGCTGAAAATGTAAGTACCATAAATTTTTGTCTTACTATAAAATTATTTTTTATATTTCAACATTGATTAATACCATGTATTTATTTAATTTAACAGTTTCCAAATCTCATTCTTATTGAATTTATAAGATAGTCCAGCAAGGTAGTGCAGCATGGTATGACTGTTTATGCTAAAATCAGGTACATAATGGCAAAGAATTATTTAAAAGCTATGAATCACAATGAACTTCATATCTGCATTGGTAACATGTTTAAACCTAGACAACTAATCTATGCTACGTAAGACGTTACCAAACAGTAGTCTGACAGACCACGCATTCATTTGCACTTAAAATACAAATACTATTGCAGAAAGTAGCACAATATATGTTATACATTTTCTTTTGTTCATTTTTGAGATGTTTTGATGTAGTTTAGGCTTTCTCATTGCACTCAATGCACGATTTTCCTTGGCGTTCACCACGCACTGCATGAAAAAAATAGCGACGTAAGAATCTGGTTATATGCTGTAAAAGTTATACACAAGCATTCCATTGAAAATATGCCAGTACACATTTGATAAAACCTGTTAACAGCACCTTTTATAGCACTGTAAAATTCTATATATGGTTTGTGAGCATCTTTATCAATCTTAGGTTGTTCATGCATTGTAGACAAGAGAAAACCACCTTATTACATTTGCATTTGTAAGACACTGAAGTCTGTTTATCTTCAAAGCAGAACATGGAAACTGTATGGTCATATTTAAGTTAATACTAAACCTTTGTCTCTCAGGCAACACCATCAACACTGCTCCTAAACAATACAACTGATCATGACAATGACTCAGGCAATGTTGCTTTTACTGTAATAGGTGAAGGTACTAAGGTGGTGAGAAATGGGGTGATAACAGAAGTGACTGTTCTGTTCAATGCTGCCACCAGAAGTAGTCTGTCAGACGTAAGACTAGTAATCCAGGGATAGGTAGAAAACATTGCTAGAAAGAAAAATAATGGTACTCACAAAGTGGAGGAAGAATAATTGCCAACCTCCGAGCTGTTGAAAGCAAAATGGAATGTCTGGCAGCTGTTGTGGAACTACCAAGTCTTTCACCACACTCGTTGTAAATTGGAATCCCATCATGGAACTCACTGGACAACAGATATTCATGTTTTGTTAATAACTACCCTCTATAAGTTTCTCTTTAACAAAAACTATTCTTGCCTATAAATTATTTACAGTTAAACCAGTTCATTCTTTTAAGCAACTTTACTCATTCACACCCTGTGAGTTGTTAAAATGGAATAGTTAATCCATGAGGACTGAAATCAGACTGAACATGCTATGAGGAGCGTTCGGAAATGATTTACAATAATAGTTTTTTATACCTTACTTAGTAATAAAAATTATTCAATGTACATGGAATGTCCCAATATATTCCCCACCAATGCCATTGCACTGTTGTCACCTTCCTGGAAACATCATTATTGTATCATGGAAGTATTGTTTGGGTGTATTATGCACCCACTCATGGACAGCTGCTGCAATTCCTTACTGTTTCTTGAAATTTTACCTTGCAGCGTGTCTCTCATGTTATTAAATATATTTAATTAAACAGAAGTTGACATCAGCCGATATCCATTGGTGACCACAGGGATCCTGAATTACAATAAAAATGAAAGGAATACAAAGTAATAAGCAAATCATTAGGATTAACAAACAAACATGAAACAATTATTATACAAAAAGAACAAGTAGCATCTTCTTGGGTGTATGATAGTGATACGTTTTCTCCAAAATATCTGAATCTTAATTCTCCATTTCCAATAGTCGACATCAGACTTCAACTCTGCTCTCCATCAGCGCCTGTGTCAAGTCTTGTGTAATACAATGTGCACACACCTTTTTCATGCCTTTTTTGACTACTTCCTTCACAAAACCCATGCAGACCATTTCTGTTCATGATAGTCACCTTCCATCTTGTCCATGGTTTTCTCTACTTAACAACAAACATATACACTCTCTTCAGAACTACCATCTAGTGCCTGCATGGTGTACTAGCATCAGTTCATCATCCTATGTATGACATGCCCATAGATGGAGTAGTGTTTTTTAAACAAAGCAATTGCAAATCATTTCTGAAAGTCCCTGATATATCTGATTCAATAATGCTTCATAACACTTGATAACACTTCCAACAGATACCATATTACAAAAAAGGTGGCAAGATGGTAGAAATGTTGCACTTGCGTATGTGCAATAGTTCTGCCCACTAACAATCTTGAATGCACATCCTGCCTCATAGAGTTTGTACAAGTTAGTAGAGGGAAGAATGAATGAGGCAATGTATCAGAGAGGTGGAGACAGAGTTGGGCCTGAGGTAAAAACAGTGAAACTGTGAATTATCAATGTTCTAAAATTTGAAAATATTATTAGAGAGTACAGACAGGGTAACATATGACGGAAGCCAAGTTAACAGTGCTACATGCATTGATAACATGAACAACATTAGGGGTGGGGGATATTGCACTGGTAAAGTCACTGTCCATACACAATGATCACTGAGTTGATAAGGTTGCTACACTTCTGGATTGTTTTTTTCAATTGTGTGCCAAACTAATGGTAAGCTGTGCCGAAAGCATCCAAGGTGCGGCATTTGTAATTGCAGTCACTTGTAGAAGAGTTGACCAGAGTAGTTATCTACTGATAGTGAAAAACTTAGTTGCAAGGTATATAAAGTGGATCTAACAAGAAATATGAAGCATCACATACAAAAACATGTAAATTTGAAACAACATAGGGATCATGCCAAAGGAAGCTCTTGAATTATGTACCAATTTGATACCATTTCCAACAGAACTAAGCAATTGGAATCCTCTTGTTTTTCTATGCTGGAAGCAATTATATTACTTGAACTAGTACTGTCAAACACATACCAGAAGGACATATTTATATCTCAAAGTGTGCTACATAAGTTGGATAAAGCTCTTACAAAAAATAAAGGATATGGTACAATGTGTGAACTAAGGGACAAGAAAGATGCTATGGATTACAATAGTTATGCATCATATTTTAAGTTCGCCCCTACCACATCATATGATGTGGAGGGAAGTTTTTGCCAGTATAAATGCTGTTTAATACAATATCGCAGGAACTTCACCCAAAATCTCTTAATATGTGTGGTATTGTTCATTGCAATAAATGTGACCATGATGAAAGGGGCAATTCTCTGTCATATCTATTAGTCATAACTATTTGGTACATAAAACTATTATAAATATCTATGTGCATTGATAGATAAATATGTTATCTTGTACTGCTATAATACAAGCTACATGAAATAAATAGATATACAGAATGTCCCAAAATTAGACCGACAAACTTTGGTTGCTGATAGATGACATATTTTGAACACTTTTGTTAAGGAAAGATTTTTGTTGTGGTGCTTCATTTAAGTGCTAGATGAGTTAATGTCATTTCTGCCTCCCACTCAGTTTAAGTATTTACGGCAAAATAAACAATGAAAATTAGTATTGCATCTATCTTAGTAAGGCACACAATCTTAATCCAAGAAACAAACACAGAATACAAAAACAAATCACAAACATCTCATTGTTTACTGTTAATCACAGCTTTACTATTCAAAGCCAATGTTAGAACACACACCCATTGCGATTAACTGAATAGTAAAGCTGTGGTTAACTGTAAAGATTGAGATGTTTGTATTTTGTTCATGTGTTCTGTGTTTGTTTCTTGGATTAAGATTGTGTGCCTTACTAAGATAAATGCAATACTAATTTGCATTGTTGATTTTGTCATAAATACTTAAACTGGGTGGGAGGCAGAAATGACATTAACTCGCCTAGCACTTAAATGAAGCACCGCAGCAAAACCTTTTCCTTAACAAAAAGTGTTTAAAATGTGTCATCTATCAGTTCCCAAAGTTTGTCAGTCTAATTTTGGGACACCCTATATAAGTAGAACACAAATAGCCTTGTCATGGTTATATGTAAGTACTTACTACAGCATAATATGTACTTGATAAATGCTTTATTCTCCAGTGACTATACTGTTACTACCTGTCTTTGTTTGCTGTTATCAAACAGGTTCATAGAGCACATGTCTCTCGCGATTGAAAGTTGATGTGCTGTCAACTTCAGTCTTTATGCACTCCAAATGTGCTCTCTAGTTATCAACTGATATTTAAGTGCCTCCAGCCAGGCCATGTTGAATAAAAATACAGATAAGACAAAGTGAGATATTTTTATATGCCTGTGCACCAAGCATAACAAGTTAATTAGGTTAAAAAATTACTAATATCCTCCTGGGCCTTAAAGGTTCTTTTACATCTATATAGGCCTAAATAATTTACCATGGTAACAATACAAAAACAAACCATCTTTACTTTCCCTATCATTTACATAGTAGTTATACTCTATCCGGCCTTAAAGAGTGTACGGATAACAGCATTACACCACAGCACAACCTTTAGAGCAAGTGAAATAGAAAAGCATGATTGGAAATAGCTTTTTAGTATATTGCATATACTGACGCTTATTTAATATATTCATATAATCATATTTTTCATTTCTTCAATTAATGTAATCTAATGAAAACATCATAATACAAAAATTACACGTGTGATTAGTCTCAAACATTAATAAACACCATAACCATCAGTATGAACTTGGTCACATGACACACAATTAACTACAGTAGATTCACAAATACTTTGGGACTGAGGCTACCACAGAAAAACTCAAATAATACAGACATAATGTGCTAATAGACTGTACATGTTCAAAAATGTATAGTAATTGTGTATGACAACACAATTTGTTAAAATTTACATTAACCACTTTACACAGTAAAGTTAAGAGATAATCAGTATTGTATTGCTTAACTGTCAATAGCTTCAGTTTTTAAATGTTATTCAAAATACACATTTTATTTATCATGTAAATACCATAAATATATGCCATTTTGATAAAAATTGTTGGATTCATCCTTGAGAAAATCAAGAATATCAAACATAGTTCAATGTAAAGTAGGGATTTTCTTGAAAAAATGTTCACGTCACATCTTTAAAAGTTGTTGTTGTTGTTTTCTAGTGCCTTGCATCTGGCAATGAAGCCATTAGCATTTGTGCTTTCCAATACTTTTGAACTGTAGTTTCTTCTGATCTTAATGCTTCACAGGTCTTCAAGTGGTCTTCGTTCATTTCTGCTGGATCGTTACACAGGACACATATTGGTGAGGACATCTTTAAAAGTTACCCCACTTAAATATTTACTTACATATAAATAATAATCCTGAGGCAAAACAGCCCTTTCCGGACCAAGGCCTACAGCCTGGCTGCTGCATCCCCCACCTCTGCCCACCACAGGCATCATGAGTGGGGTGCAGCATTGGAGGTGGGGCGTGGTCAGCACCTTGGTCCCTCCCAGCCCTTATGCGGTCTTGTGACAAGGGGCCACTGCTTTTCAATCAAGTAGCTTCTCAATCTGCCCCTCAGGGAGCTAACAAGGCTGAGTGTACCCCAGAATATTATATAAATTGACAGCGCCATGGCCAAGCGGTTGGACTGTTTGCCTATCACCTAGGCAGCCCGGGTTCGATCCCAGGGACCTGCATGTGGTATTCATGGTGGACAAAGTGGCATCTGGACGGGTTTTCTTTGGGTTCTCCAGTTTCCCCTGCCATCATTCCATGAATTGCTCCATTATTACCTTTCCAATCATCCATTTTGCCTGAATTTCACATCATCCTCTTCCTCACCATCATACCTGGTGTCTGACTGACCACCCACTTCCTTGTCTTCACTCTGTCTGGTCCATAGGTTCCTGTGCTCCCCAAGAGGCATCTGACCCTAGGCATTGGCTTGTAAGTCCTGGGATGTGAAAATCCTATGTAATGGGAGGGTAATCAGGTAAAGAAGAAGAAGATTATATAATATTACGCCATGGAATATTATGTTGTTATTTATATTATATTACATTATATGATGTTATGTCATGCTATATTATAATTACTATTGGAGCTGTAATATTGCTTCCTAGTTATTACCTCGCCATTTGAAGCTGAAGTCGTTGATGATGTGGTTCGGTGTGTTGTCTCCGGCTAGCTGAGCATTATCTCTTTATCTCGGGTTTGCGTGAGTGTAAAGGACAACCCAAGAACAACTTTGCACATCAATTTATTTTATATTAAATATTTTCGGGAGATATGCCGATTCTATATGTGTATCTGTAGAAGCATCGCAATCACATCAGCGCAGCACGAACTGCACGAACTCCCGTACTGCTCTCTGGTTGAGTACTGACTAGACGCTTCTCTCTTACCCACGCCAAAACGACCGTTCGCTTCCAATTTGAATGTCATGACGTCATCCAAGAAAGCCTCGTATCCAAAATGTTATTTCCTTTTCCCGCAATTTAGAAATGTCCCTTTCTATTATAATATGTTCTTTTATGATTTTCAAATATATAATTACCTTTTTAGGATTAAACGATGTTTACTTTATATTTTATTAAATATATCGCGCGACTTTTAAGGTTTGTAGAACTGACTTTCGAACGTTTATTTTAAACTAGGTGGTATGACGTCATGACTCGTTAATTTCAAACCAATAATGCGTTTATACTACAAATTTAACGACTATCATTTACTCATATCTTGCTCACCTTACAACACTTGCTACTCTATTATCTATTTATGTTATTACTTAATATTTATCGCAAATCTCAGATCCGGCAATTAAATTAAAACGTATCTTTTTCAAAAGCCCATTCGATCGGAAATCTAAATTTCGGTATCAAATGCCCCCATTTATGTTATTTTATTATTTCATAATAAAATAATGTAAATGTCTTGCCCGAAAGAAAAATTAAAAAAATTACTCCTGTATTTTGAATAATCGGCAACACTCCCATTATATACAATTTTCAATTACATTTTTTTTTTTTTTAAATTGGTTATTAACACATTTTCTCATTAATCTTTTTAACATGACAAACAATTATACATTTGACTTAACATTAATCCTTAAATACTAATTACAATATGTTATGGTTTCTTCTGTGGAGCTTTTATATAAAGGTTAAATTTCAAGAGTCTTTCTTTATACTTCCTTCTTTTAGTTCATGTTTGCTCACTTCGCTCTCACTATCACTTGCACTGTGATTTTTCACTTTTGTTATTGTAACACATATCTGTACTATATCCTTTAAGCACTAAAATGTACATATATTCCTATAAATCCATTGCACTCTTTAGACAAGTTCTTTCTTTGTCTTTCTGTGATAACTATCTATACATCTAAATATTTTAACAAATGTTTACAAAGTAAATATTCTGTTTTCTCTCTATGCGGAAATGAACAATTTAACAATCTTTCTGAAGCTGTTATTGTGAGCTCTATACAATATATTTTTAAGCTCTTGGTGGTAGATAGCAATTCACATTCTGCATTTTTCATGAATATGTAAGTACCTGACCAATGTATGGTTTTCAAGTAAGCTAACATTTACACTTTATCTCCAAGCTGATTAGGCGCCAATATACAAATGACACTTCCAATTTTTCTTTTACATTAAATCAAGGTTCCAAGGCACCACACGGTTTCTTGTATGGTCGAAGAAGTTGTTTATGCCATCTTCCCAGACATTTTTCATTTTTAACATCTTTTAATTCATAGGTATGATAACCAAATTTGGATATAATTTCTGCAGGACCTTTATATAACAGTTCCATCCTTTTGTTCCTACCTCTCAAGGCACTTGATAACTTATGGTCTTTAACTAGTACCCAATCGCCTATCTTAGGTTCCCATTTATGTTTTCTACTCTTTTTCTTTAATTTTCGCTTCTCTGCCTTTTTCTTGATTCGTTCAAAAGCAATTTTCGCTCTTTCTTCTTCACTTAACTGAATGTCATTAATTTTCAGTGTTTTTGGTACCCCGATCAATATTGGTTCTGGTTCAATTCCTAACATTAATTTTATTGGTGCAAACCCAGTAGTTACATTAATGGTGTGATTGATAATCTTTTCTATCAATGGACAACATTTCACCCAATCCTTGTGATTATGATGTGTAAGTACACGTAAATAAATTCCTATATCTCGGAGGACACGTTCTGTTGGATTCCCTGATGGAAAGTATGAGGAACAATAATTTAGTTTTCTCGAGTCTAATGTCACCCTAATCTTTCCATTGGCCTTATTTACAATACATAGGGGATTCACAAATTCTGAATTCGAAATTTCAATAACCTCATCTTCTAACATTGACTTTATAACTGCATCTACCTCTTCTCTTATTGTACTAGGGATATCTCTCGCCTTATGTGTAAAAGGTTTGATGGGTATCATCTCAAACGAATGAGTATAAATATTACATTTACCAGGTTTCTCAGAGAATACTTCTTTATTTCGGATTAATATTTCAAACAGTTTATCCCTCTGTTGTTCATTTAGTTGATCAGCCTGAGTTACTTTTTCCCTCAACAATTCTTCTAAGTCTTCACTACTCTCCCTATCATAGTACCTAGTTGCATCAGAAACCCTCAAATTGTCTATGAAATCATTTTTATCCCATTCTACATTTTCTTTATTATCGACTCTGTACTCTTTGACATTTACTTCAGTTAATTCCATAGCTCCTACTTTAACATATTCTACAAAGAATGTATCCCCTTGGATTTCTTCTTCCTCTTTTTCTCGTACAATAGTTTCTGAACTACTATCTTCCACAAAAGGCACTATAATGGTCTCATCTTTAACTTTCATTTCTAGAATCATGTTTTTAAAATTCACCACAGCTTCCCAGGCATAAAGACAATCACAACCTATTATAATATCTGTCACAAGTCTTCCTACAATCAGAAATAAAATTCCAAGTATTCTCCCATTTATTTCAATATTTATCATTGCTTGAAATTTTACTCTCTCTTTTCGTTTTCCCACAGCTAGCGAGCAATATATCCCATTAACTGGTAAAGACATTACTTTAAAGCCACTACTTTGTAAATTATCATAAAAATTTTGTGAGCATACTGTGCTATTTGATCCCGTATCTATAATTGCATTGTATTGTTTTCCATTTACTCCAATTTTGATTTTAGGCGGATCTCCTACTTTTTCGTTTTCGTCGTTTCTATTTTTCCATTCTCTTTTCTTTTGTATCATCATTTGCCTTCCAGGACTATTTATTTCCGAGTACTTATCACAATCATTACTAGGATACCCAGTTCTCACTGAAGGCGCGTTTGACCGGGTCTGGCGTTTCCCTGATTTTTAGGTATTGCTCCTGTACTGTTTCCCGAATTGTTACTTCTGTTTTCCTGCATTAAATCGGGGTTACTTCCTACCATGTTTTTGACCGTGTTAATGGCCTCAACCATTTCTGCATTTTCGGGGGAATTTCGTCCACTAGAATACCTTTCTCCCTGTCTTGGTGACCTCGGTCTAAACTCGTTATCTCCGTTTGTCCAATACCCATCATTTGAATTTCTACTATGTCCAAAATAACGTCCCCGTCTACCTCGATCAAATCTATTTGTATTCATATAATTCACCCTTATATTTCTTCCCCTTTGATTACCATTTCTATTTTGGTGACGCCCTTCCTGGTTATATCTACCTTGATTTTCCCACCGGAATGATTCCATCCTTGGTACTGGTCCTTTATATCTTTCCCTAACCTCACTTCTATTCTGATAATACTGTGCCCCTTGCCCGAAAGAATTGACAGTTTCTTTTTCTTCATATTTATTTCCAAATGCGTGTTTTGGCTTATTGACTTCTAAGGCTGATAATAATTCTATCATAGCTGCAATGCTATCGGGTCGGGCTATGATTAGGTAATGTTGAAGTGTTTCCGGAAAATGTGGAGTAACTATATTTATTAGATCTTTTTCATCCAAGGGAGGGTCCAACATCTTCGATTTTCTCGCTATTCTCATAAAATAGTTTACCATCGATTCCTCCGATCTAGGATTAAATTTTCCATTGCTTAATTCAACTCTAATATTAGCCTGCCTACTAGCTCCCCAATATCTGGTTAAAAAGATGTTCCTAAAGGTCCTGTAGTCATTATTGTTACCCATAGAAAGGCCTAGCCAATTAGCAGCATTACCCTTTAGACATTTTCTTACTATCACCATCTTGTACTCCTCTGGTATACGTTTCACCGTGAAGTACTCTTGTAACCCTTCTAAAAAGGCTTTAGGATCATCTGAATCTTCATTTTCAAAAACTGGAGGTGTCATTTCATTTAAGACATGGTTAGGCCAATGTAAATTTGAATTGTCACCTATCCCTGAGCTATTTCCGAGATCAGAATGGGAATTACTGTTACCCCTATTTTGCATCGAAATGTCAGCTGATACACCTGGTATTGCCTCGTTTCTTGCAACTTCATTACTAAGATTGTTGTGATTACATGCATTTTCATTTAATTTCAAATTTTCTAAGGCCTCTTTTACCTGAGTAATTTCTGTCACTACTCCTTTTATTTGGTCTGTAACATCCTCCAAATTTCTAGCCTGCCTTTCACTTTCTACATCAGATCTTTCTATTCTAATTTTACACCCCTGTAACTCTTCTCTAATTTCTTCCCTGTCTTTATCTAACCTTTGTACTACCTCTTCCCTTTGTTTGTCTAAACTGTATGTTACTCTTTCCCTTTCTTTATCTAATTTTTCACTAACTTGTTGACCTAATTTCTTTTCAGAATTCTTTACTTCTTGCCTTATTATCTCTAATTCTCCCTTAACCTGTTCTACCTGTTCTCTATTTTCTTTTACTTCACTACTAACTTTATTAATTTCCTCCCTAACTTCTTCCCTAAAGGTTTCTAAAGCTCTCTTCTGATTCTCCAATTGCATTCCCAATTCCTGTTGTCCCTTCTCTAATTTCTGTCCTAACTCTATACTAGTTTCATCTATCTTTTGACTTAACTCTGTACTCATCTTTTGACTTAACTCTGTACTCATCTCTTTCACTGTTCTTAATTCTTTACTATTTTCATCTATCTTTTGACTTAACTCTGTACTCATCTTTTGACTTAACTCTGTTCTTAATTCTTTACTATTTTCATCTATCTTTTGACTTAACTCTGTTCTTAATTCTTTACTATTTCCATCTATCTTTTGACTTAAATCTGTACTCATCTTTTTCATTATCGTTTGAAACATATTCTCTATTTCTGACATAAATGCTGGCCTTTCTGAATTACTACTAAACATTTCTGCACTACCTCTAGGTGTTTCTCTAACGTTCTGATCTTCTAATTCTTGGCATATTCTGCTACCAATTACATTCCGATTAAATTCTTCCATCCTACTTATACTTTCCTGAATTTCCTGACTATCAAAACCTCTAAACTCACTATCACTGTCTTCCATTTCTAAGCTATTTATATGTGTTTTTCTACTCACCAAAATTTTCAATATTTTCACTATTTCACTTTAACTGCACTTAAACTTGTTCACTACACGTTTCACAGATGTTGACGCGCTGGGCACCTTCTTGTCTGCTGGTTCGATGCTGGCTCGGTCGTCTTGGGGTTTGGTCCATTCTTTCGAAGCCACACGTTGGGAAGCCAATTTTAAGCTGTTATATTGCTTCCTAGTTATTACCTCGCCATTTGAAGCTGAAGTCGTTGATGATGTGGTTCGGTGTGTTGTCTCCGGCTAGCTGAGCATTATCTCTTTATCTCGGGTTTGCGTGAGTGTAAAGGACAACCCAAGAACAACTTTGCACATCAATTTATTTTATATTAAATATTTTCGGGAGATATGCCGATTCTATATGTGTATCTGTAGAAGCATCGCAATCACATCAGCGCAGCACGAACTGCACGAACTCCCGTACTGCTCTCTGGTTGAGTACTGACTAGACGCTTCTCTCTTACCCACGCCAAAACGACCGTTCGCTTCCAATTTGAATGTCATGACGTCATCCAAGAAAGCCTCGTATCCAAAATGTTATTTCCTTTTCCCGCAATTTAGAAATGTCCCTTTCTATTATAATATGTTCTTTTATGATTTTCAAATATATAATTACCTTTTTAGGATTAAACGATGTTTACTTTATATTTTATTAAATATATCGCGCGACTTTTAAGGTTTGTAGAACTGACTTTCGAACGTTTATTTTAAACTAGGTGGTATGACGTCATGACTCGTTAATTTCAAACCAATAATGCGTTTATACTACAAATTTAACGACTATCATTTACTCATATCTTGCTCACCTTACAACACTTGCTACTCTATTATCTATTTATGTTATTACTTAATATTTATCGCAAATCTCAGATCCGGCAATTAAATTAAAACGTATCTTTTTCAAAAGCCCATTCGATCGGAAATCTAAATTTCGGTATCACTATATTATATTATATTATATTATATTATATTATATTATATTATATTATATTATATTATATTATATTATATTATATTATATTATATTATATTATATTATATTATATTATATTATATTATATTATATTATATTATATTATATTATATTATATTATATTATATTATATTATATTATATTATATTATATTATATTATATTATATTATATTATATTATATTATATTATATTATATTATATTATATTATATTATATTATATTATATTATATTATATTATATTATATTATATTATATTATATTATATTATATTATATTATATTATATTATATTATATTATATTATATTATATTATATTATATTATATTATATTATATTATATTATATTATATTATATTATATTATATTATATTATATTATATTATATTATATTATATTATATTATATTATATTATATTATATTATATTATATTATATTATATTATATTATATTATATTATATTATATTATATTATATTATATTATATTATATTATATTATATTATATTATATTATATTATATTATATTATATTATATTATATTATATTATATTATATTATATTATATTATATTATATTATATTATATTATATTATATTATATTATATTATATTATATTATATTATATTATATTATATTATATTATATTATATTATATTATATTATATTATATTATATTATATTATATTATATTATATTATATTATATTATATTATATTATATTATATTATATTATATTATATTATATTATATTATATTATATTATATTACAATACAAATTGAGAGGAATATGTTCCTCAACCATTTGATCATATCACCAGCTTTCTTTTCTTTGTTTATTCATTGTTTGGTCAGTCTTTGGTTTGCTAATATAAAGTATAGGAAGTCTGGAATGTTTGAAATACCAGTTTATTAACCTTTAACAAATGTGGTGTGGTCAATTTGGCTGCACATTTTTTCAACTACCGTGAATTGCATTCTTTACCTCCTTTTGTTGTTGTGGGCATCTCAGTAGCCTCCTGTTTAGTTGTAATCTGACCAGCAAAGTGTGAGCTGCTGTTTATGTTTATTGTTTATGTTTATTCACCACTTAGATCATGTTACATGATATGGGTTTCATAAAAAAAAAAGAAAAGAATTTCTATACGATTTACAGAACTAATTTTACAATATTACAATATCCTGTTGTGTAAGTAAGAACATTACAAAATTCTAATGACTGCATCACGTTATTTACATAACTATTTTCTCTAACAATTTATTCCAACATCCAATTCTTTTCAGAGTGTTTGTTGGAAATATGGACAAACAAGCTAATCCTTCAGCCTCAAATAAAAGACAACTACAAAGGGTAAAAGCTTCCAACACCAAATTTAACGAAATTGTAGATAGGTAATTAGAATTAGGTTGTGATAGTGATGAATATGAACAAAATGCTGATACTCCTTTGAGTGAGCATGACACCTCTTTGGAACAATGTGCATCAGAAATTGACCTCGAACATGCAGCTAATTCAAGTTCTGAAAGGGCATATGATTCAAATATGCTAAGAAGCAACTACTTTAATGGCAAAAATCAGTATAAATGGGCAAAAGTGGCTGCAACCTGTGCTGTTAGAACTCCTCTTCATAACATAATAATGAAACTTTCAAATAAAAATCTAAATTATGTGCAACCAAAGGATCCATTTTCTTTATGGCAGCTGTATTTTTATGATGAAGTTCTACAACATATACTGCAGTAGACAAATTCCAAAATAGAACTTGTAAGGCTGAAGTATTCTGATCAGACTAAAGCTGAAGTTGAAAGCCTGGATATGGACAAACTTTCAGCATTTTTTGGACTCTTGGCCTATTCTTCTGCTTTCAAATCAAATCATGAAAATGCAGACTACATCTCTGAATTAAAACAAATTTCTCTGGAAACAATCCACAGTTTATATCCTGAACCACTATGGCTACATATCTACACTGATGGTTCCCAATTGGATAATGAAGATGGAGCAGGAGCTGGAATATACTGAAAACTATTCAGCTATTATATAGCTGTGGGAAAAAATTCAACCTATTTTGATGGAGAAATCCAGGCTATACAGGCAGCACTAACACATCTTATATACACAATAAATTCTTTTCATAATGCTGTTATTTTAAGTGATTCAACATCAGCAATTCAAGCTATTGCATCAAATAATGCTCCCTTTTCATCTAATGTGTTAGAAATAAAAAATATGATAAAAATATTAAGAAAACAAAATAAAAATATCCAGCTCCAATGGATACCTTCTCATTGTGAGATATATGGGAATGAAGTGGTAGATCTCCTTGTCAAAAAAGGAACCAAAATCTTGCAAAACCCAAATCAAACCTTAACATATTACTCAGCAAAAACTATAATTAAAAGAAACTTCCAAAAAGAACTGAAGCAGTATTATGGAACTCAAAGTATTGATAAATCTTGGGCAGCATTACTACAGAACAAAAAGTTTGTGTTGCACTCACATGACTTTCTCTACTCTTGTGCTAACCATTCTTACAAGCTCTTATTACTATATCTTCTTCATGTTAGTTAAGATAAACATTTGTACAAATTATCTTATTATTTCCTTGTAGGTGCAAGGGGAATATTAGAATACAGTAGGCTTTGTGCGATAGTCAAATCCTTTAAAGCTTTAAGATTCCATTCTCTTTGCACACTTAACATATAAAAAAATGAACAACGATGTTCTATTTCATGAAAGTTTTAAGTTTTCTGAAACTTACACACATAACAAGGAATATCTCCGAAATGGTTCACCCTACAAGAAAATTTATTTGGACATAAATTGTGTATTTTAGCAAGATCTACATTTTTTGCATAGTATGATTTGGTCTATCTCTTACAGTTTACCAGTTATGCAAAAGTCGCCCAGAGTAAGTATGACTACAGGGGCTATAGCCAGAAAATTCAAGAAATACATTTCATTAGTCATAGAAATATCTCAAACATATGACATTTTAATCAAAATCAAAATTTTAGAAAAATGTTCAATGTAAAGGTAGTTTAGGGCAGAGGAATTTTCTTCAAAATCTTCGTGTTGCATCCGTGAAAGATATTAAACTTAAATACAAACTTTGGTTTTAACCTACCTTTTGTTTTTGAGTTATGCTGTCCACAGACTGACACACAGACACACATACACACACACACACACACACACACACACACACACACACACACACACACACACACACACACACACACACACACACACACACACACAAATAAACACACACACAGACACAGACCTTTTTCTAAAAATGCTTTTTTCTTGGATTCAGGGACTCTCAAAACATATATTTCTGGTGAAATCTCGACATCAAATGTTTGGGTGGAATACAATACTTCCTCTACTTACCAGTAGAGAAAGTGAGAAGTTAATACCTAATTATCCAAGACATGAGACTTTTGCAACATTTAGATTACTGACAGGTACTGACAGACCTTTTTACTGTGCACTTTCATAAAATTGGTATCCTCAACTCCCCAAACTGTGTATTGTATCAGGACGAGAACTTCATAATGAACAAGGATCATCTCCCCCTTTGTATGGCTCTCAAGATGTTAACCTCTGGATCACTAACGGAACTATACTGGGAAGTAAGAAAGAAAATGGAATATATCCAAGCAACAGGGCATTAGACTAATACTACTCCTTGCAACTGATGATTCAAGCCATGAAATATTCAGATGTGTCATGTCCAAGAATCGTTTTCTCATGCTGCTGAATTGCTTACATTTTGATGACTTTTCAAACAGGCAAGAAAGACGACAAAATGGCGGCAATTTCTTTTATATTCAAGAAAATTGTGGAAAATACTCCAAAATACTCCAATATGGGCACATGTGCTTCTGTGGATGAGCGGCTAGTTGCTTTTCATAGAAGATGTTCAATTGTGGTCTATATGCCCAAAAAGCCCAATAAATATGGCTTAAAATAATGTCCTTATGTGATGTAAAAACAAGCTACTTCTACAATGGCTATGTGTACACTGGGAAGGGCTCTGATGTAGAAACATTACCTAATGATGAAAATAAACTCTCAGTTTCTGCTCAGTCTATCTCATGTTTTTGTCAGCCAATCCACGGTACTAATCATAACATAACTGCAGACACCTGGTTCAGTTCGATTTGGCATGTAGACAAACTTATAAAGAAAGGACTGACGTTTGTTGGAACTCTTAAGAAAAATAAGAAAGACGTTCCAATTTCATTCCAGCCAGGAAAGCTTAGGCGTGTAGGTTCTTCCCTGTAAGGCTTTACAAAACACATCACTCTCTGATTGCATGTGGCAAAAGTAAACAAGGCAGTTGTTATATCATCCATGCAACATAGCTCAGCTGAAGATTCCTTCAATCAAAGCCAGAAAGAAAACATATCTTACTATAATTCCACCAAAGGAGGGCTGGATGAGCTACACAAAAAATGTTCTATATACTCCTGCAGCCAGCGAAATTGATGGTGGCCAATGTGCTTGTTTTACCATTTATTGGACATAAGCACAATAAATGCATATACTTCAGAAAAGTACATAGACAAAACTCCTGGGGACAGAGGTGCATTTTTGAAAGAACTTGCTTGCTCCCTTGTGCTAAAACGCATGCAAAGAAGGGCACAGAATCCAAGACTATCACAGGAATTGTGACTGGCAATACACTGTATACTGGGACCTGATGTCCCACCAGAAGAAGAAATAGATGCAACTGTTGTAGGCCCTAATGAAAGGAAAACTTGCAGAATCTGCACAGCAAGCAAGAAAAGGAAGACCTCTTATGTTTGCTCTTTCTGCAAGAAACTTACATATATCCAAGCAGTGTTGCTCAGCAATATGCAAATTGTCTTATAAAAACTTATTTGTAGTATGTGTATATTTTTGTGATCCTATTCATAGCCAAATAATCATTCTTTTCTATTATTTATTTATGCCAACAAACTTACTGTTGGTGTTTTTAAACACACAAGCCGTGTGTGGGCAAAGTTTAAGAGGTAGAACCGGCACTTAAAAATTCAATGCCACAACTGGGATTTGAACCAGGAAAAATACGAACTGGCTTGAGAATTTAATGCCATTCTGGCAGTTTGTCACAATAGCTCAGTGGTAGAGCGTCCGCCCGGCAAGCGGAAGGTCTGTGGTTCAAATCCCAGTTGTGGCATTGAATTTTTAAGTTCCGGTTCTACCTCTTAAACTTTGCCCACACACGGCTTGTGTGTTTAAAAACACCAACAGTAAGTTTGTTGGCATAAATAAATAATAATTACCATGTGAAGGTTATTTAATCCTGGGATATAAAGTACTTGCAATAGTAAGTCACCATTGGGGTAATTGTCTCTGATGTGAGACTGCCTTTGTGGTTTACCAGGAAAAATACGAACTGGCTTGAGAATTTAATGCCATTCTGGCAGTTTGTCACAATAGCTCAGTGGTAGAGCGTCCGCCCGGCAAGCGGAAGGTCTGTGGTTCAAATCCCAGTTGTGGCATTGAATTTTTAAGTTCCGGTTCTACCTCTTATTCTTTTCTATGTTTTTAGTTACTAAAGACGACATGAAAGGGCTAATACCTTTGTATTTTTAATTTGATGCATATTCAAATGCCATTCTAAACTTCAGCTCAAAATGTTGGTAAAGTTTACTTAAAATATTATTGTAAGCTAATGCTGGATTTCTGACAATGAAGTCATTAATCCTCTTGCTCTCCAATGTTTTTCACTGATGGATGGGGCAAAGAGAACAATATCAGTAATAGTAACCACTTTTTAGAGAGCACCATATTTGTATGTTTTGGCGGTTACATCACTCTCTCACAATCCCCAGAATGTCTGGAGGACCACACCTGTTGTTGGTTTATGGGTCTCACCGACCTGACCGGAGTTATCAAAATAAATACACTGACTATATCCTCTGACTACCAATCAGAGGACGTATTACATGCCATGAGAGGTCACCATTTTAGGGGTTAAGGGTTTATAGAGAAATTAGAGAAATGGAAAGGTTGGAAAAATAAGACTCCCTAGCCCTCGGGAACCCTAATAGTATCGGGGTCGGAAGAGAGCAAGAGATGCCCAAGGTAAGGTCATAAGATCAGATAGAAAAGTGACAGTGAGGAGCAAAACACCAGTAAGTGGAAGTAAAATATAACATGTAGATAAATGAGAAATAACAAATTTGTACCAACCTTATTTCCTAACCTTAATTTGTACCCTCTGTCAATCCAAACCAGGTACAAAAAATAATAAGAAAAAATCAAGTGTTACACCCACTCAAAAATGAGTGGTAAATATAAATGCACCATGGTGTTACTGTCACAAACATGCCACCATGTTTGTTAAAGGTTAAAAGTTATTATATGAGTGGTTATTTCACAATTCATTGAAGTGAGACACTCATTTAGAATGGTTCATCAGCAAACTACCCATCTCTGTAATCTTCTTCTTCTTTCTTCTTTACCTGATTACCATCCCCTTATGTAGGACTTACACTCCATAGAACTTACAAGCTAGTGCCTGGGGTCAGACGCCTGTTGGGGAGCAGAGGAACCTATGGACCAGACAGAGCGAAGACCTGGAAGCGGGTGGTCAGTCAAGCACCAGGTATGATAGTGAGGAAGAGGATGATATAAAATGCAGGCAAAATTGATGAATGGAAAGGTGATCATGGAGCAATTGGTGGAATGAGTGGTGGGGGAAACTGGAGAACTCGGAGAAAACCCACCAAGACACTGCTTTATCTACCACAAATACCACATGCAGGTCCCTGGGATCAAACCCGGGCTACCTAGGTGGTAGGCAAATGATCTAAGCACTCTGCCATGGTGCTGTCTCACTGTAATTAAGAAGTCATCATTATTTTTGTTTGAATACGAGTTGTGATCAGAAAAATTACATTTTCATTTCTTTTTTACTTACTGAAATCTCCTCACAGGAACATTCAGGGCTTCCCCAACGGCAACACCAAACATTGGTCCTAGACGTCCAAATATTGGAGCCTTGCACTGGAAACAAACACATGATTCTGTATCAAGTTGTTATAATAATAAAACCTTACACAGGAGTTTATAATCTTTTTTGGCAAAACAATACATTTTTTCACATTTATATGTGCAAAGTGAGATTCTAACTACACTTTCTTTACCGAAACTTGCTGGGACATGTTTCAGAGACTGTTGTCTCCAACACCAACCTAGCTTCACTGCCATGCTTCCTCCTATGACTTGTAGATAATGTTTTGCCCAAAGTAGATAAGAAGTTCATGAAGGATATAACAACTCTACTGAAGTTACAAGATACAACAGCAAATTAAGGAAATTGAAGCTATTAACAGTGAAGCAACAAGATTCTAAAGTAAGAACAAATTATAAACTAAAAACTTCACTTATCTTAGTAATACTGCAAGTTCTCATTCTCATTTGAGTTGGAGTCAACTTGAAACTTTAGTCAGCTTTGCACCAAGAACTTGCAATATTACTAAGATAAGTGAAGTTTTCAGTTTCTAATTTGTTCTTACTTTACAACAGCAAAATTTACAACAGAAACGGAATCCAATATGTTCCCCTTTCTTGATATAAAATCAAGGAATTAGGATAAAATGAGTTTATATATCCATAGAAAAGACACATATATGGATAACTGCATTAAAAATGACAGCTGCAACCCCAGGGAATATTAATATGCACCAATGCACAGTCTAACCATCATAATGACAAACATTTCTTTGAATACAACAAGATGATGGAAATCATACATAAAAATGACTTCACCAAAGAGATTGTAGACAGGAAGATAAAGAAATTAAAAAATATGAAACAAATAAGGAAGTCACCATGCTAAGCAACATAAAAGAAGCCAAAAAGTTTGAACAAATTCACATTCCAACCAAGATCCTTCCAGAAATTTATAAAAATAGGTATTCAAACAACATGGTATAAGCCTAGGCCCAGTTAACAAGCATTGCTTAGGAAACATAATCAGGACCAACACAAAGGATAAAATTCCAGAGGGTTAAGCTTCATGTATTTATCAAATTTAATGTAAATATTGCAAAAAATATATGCAGGGAAGACAAAAAGGAGTATAGATACAAGGTTTAAAGAACACATGACAAATATTAAATATAAACAACAATGGCATATGCCAGGATTGTGGCTTGGGCTATAACTAGGTCTACCAGATCTAGGCAATAAGGGGTTGTTCATTAACCTTCCATTAGACACACGCCTAATCAGTCACGCAGTCAGTCTGCACCATATTTTTGTGCTTATATGGTTGTATTTACTTTTTTAAACTTCATTTTCCTTCATTCCCATGTTTAGCCTTATTTAGCTTAAATATACATGGCTTTTATTAGCATTACTTACTAGATAGGTCAAAGATAGATAAAATGTAGTATGAATACAGTATACATTATAATTTGTACTATGCTACAAGAAAAGATAATACATTGCAATCTTCAGGTATACAACTTGTAATTTGAAATGTATGTGAAGTGGAGCATGAGAAAAAAGTGGGTAAACCATTAAGAAAACCAAAGAATTGTCTGGTTTCCTTAATAAAATTCACAGATTGGGAAGTATAAGAACTGCATAAACCAATCTATTCAATAATTTCTATTTTCTTCAATCTTTACACTATGCAAACAGGCAACAATTGTTTTTTTTTTTTTTTTTTTTTTTATAGTTCAATGAATGGTCTGTCCTTTGAGTGTCAGAAGGTTTTAACGCTGTAAAAGATTTTATATGTATTCTTCATCCCTTATGTTTATCCAGAGCTGGGATTAAACATGCCAAATTTGTGAAACTCGTATTCCAGGGTGTTTTCTCAGCTGCAAACAACCATGGGCAGCAATAAAGTTTATTTAATTCACATGAATCAGCCGGCAGCACTGTGGCCAAGCAGTTAGACCATTTGCCTACCACCTAGGCAGCCTGGGTTCAAACCCAGGAACCCACATGTGGTATTTGTGATGGACAAAGCAGCATCAGGGGAGGGGGTTTCTCTGGGTTCTCCAGTTTCCCCACCACTCATTCCACCAATTTCTCCATTATCACCTTTCCAATCATCGATTTTGCCTACATTTCATATCATCCTATTTCTCACTGTCATACCTGGTGCTTGGCTGACCACCCGCTTCCGGATCTTCACTCTGTCTGGTCCATAGCTTCCTGTGCTTCCTGACAGGCAACTGACCCTAGGCACTGACTTGTAAGCTTAGGGGGGTAAGTCCTACATAAGGGGAGGGTAATCAGGAAAAGAAGAAAAAAATGAACCAGTCAGTGACACATACTTGTCATAATCCTTTGTATTAAAATACCTTTTGTAAGTATTCTTATTTCTTTTGCTCCTGCTCATACTGCAAGTGCGGAAGAGCTGAAGTAGGTCCTCATTGTTTTACTATTACTAATTTATCCTCATATTTCAACTGAGAATGGTCATTTCAGTAACTTTTACTAAGCATTGTTCATCCATTTCAAAGCATTAGCACTAGCAACTGTCTTGGTGTACTGTACACTATCAAATAAATAATACTAATACAGCTATAAAGGAGATGAAAATGGTATTTAAGACAGTGAAGCACATTGATAAATTGAAAAATATGTCGATATTTCTAAACATATTCTGCTCTAACTTACTTGTAATTATGCTAATCACAGGTCTACAATCGCTCCACCCTTAGATCCGCACTTGATGTAAACACAAGCCGTCAAAAACTAACTCGCGATACGCCGAAACCAAAGTACACCATAAAATATAGTACCTTAAATATCGGCAATAATCTGTGAGTTTTCAAAGTGCATGATAAGCCTGGTAAAAACTGCTTGAATGTAATGCGATAGCAGTGCTATTCCTAAAATTCCTGAGTAAATATTTTGATGCAATATAAACACGAGACATGGGTCCACATGGCATTTGTTTGTGTTAGTCGCAGCTCATGCGAGTACCAGGTTATCGGGCAGGAATACAAGGTGTGGATCTAAGGCTGGATGGAGTATAGTTTCGGAGAGGGTTCTCTCCATCATTCAATCAACAGCTGAATGATGGAGAGAACCCTCTCTGAAACTAGTCCTGTGATTAACGTTGACTCATTCGATCAACAGCTGAAAGATGGAGAGAACCCTAAGCTTTTAAAGGCTCTTAGAAAACCAGCAGAACTCTCCAGTTGGGAAATATTATTCATACAAAAATAAACACAATTTATTAAACTTTGTTATCCCATATGAAAAGAATTTCATCTCAGACCAAAATGTCATCTGCAAGTCATGGAAGGAAGCACAGAAGTGAATCTAAGCTGATGACGGAAACAACAGTTTCTGAAACATTTCCCAGAAAGTTCTGATGTAGAAAGTCGAGCTAGAGTAATAAATACCTCAATTTGTGCACATAAATGTCTTATAGAAGTTTATGGGAAACCAAAGAGTTGTTTGGTAGGTTGATAAATAATGTGTTATAAACTGAAAAAACTGAAGCTATTGACGGTGAAGCAATGTAAATTAACAAATTATAAAAAATATTAGTATAAATACACTTTCTGTTGAAAAATAAATAATTATAAAACATAAGTAAAGTCTTAGTCACTAATATTTATTACAATTTTTTAGTTATGTGTTACTTTTAAATACTTCCTCTACTCATTATCATTTTAATTTAAAAGGTGAGTCAATTAATAACACTAAACAACACTTACATTTATAATTTTCTGGAATGTGTTATGGAGGTTAACTTTCCTCCATTATCAACTGGACAATAATTGGGTTTTCATGGTATTTCATGGTGTGGATGGCGATGCTTCTTCTGATGTTTCTTCTGGTAATGGTTCAAGAAACTTGCTGAAAATATCTTTCTGGGGAATGTCGAAATTAAATACTCGGTTTCTATTTTTTAAAATGAAGATTTGTTCGCATGTGAACAGTTCTTGTTTTCTGGTTATGCGTTTGAGAAGTTTCGGTTCTGGCTTTATGTCGTGATTTTTTGTCCAAAAGTGAAAGGCAACTGCTGATTTTTCTAATTGTATACACAAAGGCAGACAAAGGGAACAAAATAGTAATAATGGATAAATCAAATTACATAGAAAAAATGGAAACAATGCTAAATGATAGTAACTATGAAAAAATCAGCAAAAACCTGCTAACCACTTGTGTTCAAACCTTTGAAAAAACTATACAAAATTCCAGCATAATACCAAACAAATAATATCACATATTATGTAATTACACCAAATAACCCAACCATACTTAGACTCTATGGTTTACCCAAAATACATAAGCCAGACATCACCATGAGACCCATAAATGGCAAAATGGGTATCTAATAAATTTAATTCATTACCTAAATTTGAAAGTTTAAGCATAAGAAACAGTTATGAACTGATAAAACACATTAAAGACTTCAAATTAACAGAGGACACCCTTATCTCCTTTGACGTAAAATCACTATTCCCCAGTATACCAATAGAAAAACTCCCATCAGTGATCAAAAATTGGCTCAAATCACTTAGAATGTCATCATCAGAAATTGCAGAATATATAGGACTCACCAAATTATGCACAGAACAAAATTTCTTCCAGTTCCAAACAAAGTATTTCCGTCAAACTTCAGGTTTAGCAATGGGCAACCCTCTCTCACCGTTCTTAGCAGATATTTACATGAGTTCATTAGAAATAAGGATCACAAAAGGTTTCCCATGGATGTTCAAACTCTGGCAGCGATACCTAGATGACGTATTTGCAATACTTCAAAAAAGACACATCAGTGATGCATTAAAACTTCTGAACATACAGGACAAAAGAATAAATTTCAGAGTGGAAGTGGAAAAATATGATAAATTACCATTTTTAGAACTAAAATTAATCAAAAACAAGGATAGAATAAATTTCGGTGTTCACAGAAAACCAACGCCGACGGACAACTACGTAAAAGCTAATAGTTACAATCCAAGAAGCCACAAACAAGCCATCTTCAATAGTTTAACACATAGATTGGTGAACATCCCTCTTCCAGTAGAAGAATACAAAACAGAATATTACAAAATAATTGAAATAGCACAAAAAACGGCTTCCCCAAAGAATTAGTAGATAAAAAAGTAAAACGAGCAGAAAAGAAAAATTATTAAAAGAAACTACAACTCTCACAGCAGCAGAAACAAAAATGACATTAAAAAAATTCACATATCATACATGGGCCTTTGATAAATTTAAAAAGTTGTTCAAGGAATACAACATTAAGTTAGCACCAGTACTCCATAAGAAACCTGCTACTTTCAAATATCAAAGATGCTATTCCACCTAACAAAAAATCTGGCATATGCCAAACTGAATGCAGTGATTGTAATGAAGTATACATAGGAAAAACCAAAAGAAATTTAGAAATTAGATCCAAGGAACACGTTAGGAACATCAAGAGTAAACAATTAGAAAAATCAGCAGTTCCCTTTCACTTTTGGACAAAAATTCATGACATAAAGTCAGAACCGAAACTTCTCAAACACATAACCAGAAAACAAGAACTGTCCACATGTGAGCAAATCTTCACATGTTAGAAACTGAGTATTTAATTTCGACATTCCCCAGAAAGATGTTTTCAGCAAGTTCCTTGAACTGTTACCAGAAGAAACATCAGAAGAAGCATCGCCATCCGCACCATGAAATACCATGGAAACCCAGTTATTGTCCAGTTGATAATGGAGGAAAGTTAACCTCTGAAACACATTCTGGAAAATTATGTTGTAAGTGTTGTTTAGTGTTATTAATTGACTCACCTTTTAAATTAAATTGATTATAACAACACTGTTTTCAAACTTCTATGAAAGGAAGATCATTATCATTTGTTTATTACTTATACTACCGTACCTATTTCATATTATAAGCTTATTAGTTTCTATCACCTACTTACTTACACTAGTTAGAGAAAGTAGTGTATTGCATCCAACATTTTAATTTTGAAATTTCACTGGTAATACACATTTTGAGGCACATGAATCCAAAAGAAACATTTTTAGAAAAAATGTTTATGTGTGTCACTTAAAACATAGGATATCTCACGTAAACATCTATAAAGTGAATTATATTTTCTTTTTCATCTTCCCTATATTACCATTATGTTATGGGGACTGCCCCGGATCCATCTTTTAAATTCTGTCCAGTCTTCCAGCAATCTACTAAGCTAATTCATTGTTTTTCGTCTCCTTGCTGCAGTCTGTGATTCCCTCTTCCCATGTAGTCATAGGTCTCCTTATTGGTTACCTTCCTCCAGGTCTTGCTTCCATAAACTGATGTATCTTCCTGTCTACATTCATTCTCTTAACATGTCCAAACCAAAATGATTGTTTATCTTCAATGCTCTTACTTACTGGTGGTAGTTGTAGTTCTTCTAGTATCCTTTCATTTCTCACTCAATCTCTATGTGTTTTTTACTATCCTTCATAAGCACTTATTTGCATTGCATTGGCCATACTTCTATCGCTTTTTGTTGTTATTTATCTCTTGTTTCCATATTGCTTGTAAGCCTGCCTTATACACTCTTGTTTCAGTACTCCTATCCACTTCCTCTTTACCAAATTAGTAAGTACTACTTAGGCCATAATATGCTTTGGATATTTTCTGTACTCTTATAGGGAATTATTCTAATTTAAAATACATTAGCTAAAGCAATGTACCGAGGTTTTGTAGTACATATCTTGCAATTTATGTAAACGTAGCTATCAATGAAATGAAAAATAATAACAAAGTAATAATATTGTAAAGGACAATTGAGTAGAAAGTCGTGTGTCTCTTTGGTTGGCACAAATGAAGTCTGTGAAGAATGTACAACACCAATTTCATCAGAAATTCATTTTCAAAGACATGACCCTACTTCTGACCATAAAATAATAATGCCTATTGAAGCTTTCGAAGTAAAACATTTGTAACAATAAGACTGAATGCATTTGAACCTGTGTTATTAGAAGTCCAGGATCCATAAAGGAACACCAATGGCTGTTCCTGCCTTGAGAAACACAATATCATTAATGGTATACTGAAAAATACTTTGATAGACTTTTTCATTTGTAGTACAAACAACATTTTAAAATCTGTTCAACTCTTTGTGTATCAGAAAATGCTGATATATATTTAAATAAGCTTTTGATTTAACAGCTAGAAGCATTTCTTTTTATCAGTACTTTGAGGGGACAGCCTGCATATATAGGAAGTATGTTGTTGTTTGATAATAGCCGACAGTTGACTATGAAGTCATTAGTCTTCCTACACCCAATATTTTTCATAATCATTTAGTATATTGAGAACTGAAGGACATTTTTGAAGATGATTTTAGTCCATTTCTTCATTTAGACTGCATAGTGGACAAGCTGTGGACTCATATATTCCAATTGTGTGTAAAAGTTTAGCCATACAATCATACCCTGTTAATAATCGAAAGGCTGCAACAGCTGTTTTCCTAGGTATATCTGGTTACATCTTTAGAGAATCTGTTTTACAGAATCGAATGTTAATTTTCTAAAATAAAAACAACTTAGTGTTTAAAAACTTCGCTTATCTTAGCAATGTAGCAAGTTCTTGAAAACTTCAAACGTGTTTCATTATAAGTCCACCACATTCCATGTTTTACATAGACCATTGAGAATGTGGTGGACTCACCATGAAACATGTTTGGAGTGTTCAAGAACTTGCTACATTACTAAGATAAGTGAAGTTTTTAGTCTGTAAGTTGTTTTTATTTTAGATTGTTTTGCTTTACTGTTAACAGCTTCAATTTGTTCATTGAATTAAATTAATTTTCTAGTTGGTCCATAGGTGAGAAAGCATCCTTTTTGGCTAAGTGGTCTGCTGTCTCATTACCATATACACCACAGTCTGCTGGTATCCATTGTAATACTATTTTTTTGTTCAATTTTATTAATTGAGTTATCATGTTGATGATTTCTAGTGTGTGTGGATTGTTTGTTATCAGAAACTATTGATAGGATTGCTGCTTTTATGCTAATATTTATAAAAAGTTATAAAAAGTTTAATATTATGTGAAAGATGTGGTAGAGAATGATTGATTGCTTCAATTTTTCCGTGATAACTTGTTGTCCCATATTCTAAGGATTCAGAAAAGGAAATAAGAGAGCATGTTGCTACTGCTCCTGCACCTTTTTCTTGAGAGATTAAGGATCCATTGGTATAAACACCCCATGTGGAGTTGTTGGTCTCCCATTGGGCACCTCCTCAGGTGGCGGATAGAGGAATACTTCCTAGATATAGATTGTACTGGAGAAATGAAATACCTGGAGTGGACCAAAACCAAACCCTTGCCAAGGTTAAGGTGAAGACCTCAAAAGTGAAGACGGCAGAGATGGAGTCCATTGGTACGGCAAATTCAGGGGAAGAGGCAACCCTTTCTCTATACAGTTAACATATAGAGAAACCGCTACAAACAATCTCTTAGTGAGTAGTACACAATTCCCCCATAAGAATATCCATAAGATAACATGGCAATCACCAGATGGAAAAGTCAAATAGATCATATTTTGAATGATTCAATGCATGCAAGAGATATATTAGATGTTAAAACCTGCAGAGGAGCAGATATAGACAGTGATCATTTCCTAGTTAGAATAAAATTTAGACCAAGAATCTTAAAGAGATGAACAGGGAACGATGTTAACAACAATAATAAGGTAAAATATAAATTTGATGTAATAAAACTTAAAAAACCAGAAGTGGCACTAGAGTTCCGAGAAGAAATAGATAAATTTCTAGGGGATAACCCAGCTAAAGAAAATGATATAGAAGAAGAGTGGAATCAATTGAAAGAAGGGATGCAGGGGGTGGCAGGAAGAGTGATAGGAGTACAAAAAAGACATGAGAAGGAGTGGTTTAATGTGAATGCCAAATTATTTTAGACAAAAGGAATAAAGCAAGAGAGGAAATGCTGTGCAGAAAGAGAAGGGCAGCGAATGAAGTATATAAGAACATAAGGAGAGAAGCAAATAGGATATTGAGGAAAGCAAAGGAATATGAGGAAGAGAAATTGGCAGAGATACAGACACACAGAATTAGATGTGAGAGTAGGAAATTTTATCAAGGAATACGGAAATGCAAAGAGGGTTTTAAAGCAAGAATAACAATGTGCAGAGGGAAAAACGGAGAAATAATAGGTGATGAAACATTAGGCATGAATAGATGGGTACAGTATTCTAAAGATCTTTTAAACAGAACAAATGTAGAAATAGAAAATAAAACTGTATCTTATGGCCCAGAAAATAGTATACCAGGACCTACGAGAAGCATGAAATAATTAGACTTAAAAAGAACAGATCTCCAGGCACAGATGGAATTGTGGGTGAACTGCTGACAAGTGGCAGAAGAAAGTTATGGGATAGAATATACAGACTGACTCTAATGATTTGGGAAAAAGAAGAAATGCCAGTAGAATGGCAAACAGCGATCATATGCCCAACACACAAAAAGGAGATAAACTAACTTGTCAGAACCACAGAGGAATATCTTTATTGAATGTAGTATATAAAGTGCTTACAAGCATAATCACCAAATACATAGAAAAGTATACAAAAGAAGTCTTGGGGAACTACAAATGCGGTTTCAGGAAAGCAAGATCCACAACAGATCACCTATTTCAATTACGACAAATAATGGAAAAAACAAATGAATATAATGTAGTCCTACATCTGCTCTTTATAGATTTTAAACAGGCATACGACAGTATATATGAAAGGAAGATAGGCATACGACAGTATAAATCGGAAGCAATTATTTAGTGTAATGGAGGAATTTGGTATTTCCTCTAAATTGGTTAATTTAATTAAAATAACATTACAGAAGACTAACAACCAGATAAAAATTAATGGAAAGATGTCAGATAGCTTTGAAACTAGAAGTGGATTGAGATAAGGGGATACACTGTTAACGTTATTGCTTAATCTGGTGTTGGAGAAGCTTATCAGAAATATTTAGAGTAATCCAGGTGGAAGTATCATGAACAGATCCATGCAATATGTAGCATATGCAGATGATTTAGTAATGATAGCTCGGTCCGTATCAGTACTTACGGAGGCCAATCAGCAAATAGAACAAGACAGGAAGAAATTGGGTCTGGAAGTGAATGAGAATAAAACTGTATACATGAATACATTAAAAGCAAAAGATGTTTAGAAGGTAAAGACATAAAAATCAATAATGTACAATATGTTGTTGTTGTTGTTTTCTAGTGCCTTGCTTCTGGCAATGAAGCCATTAGCATTCGTGCTTTCCAATACTTTTGAACTGTAGTTTCTTCTGATCTTAATGCTTCACAGGTCTTCAAGTGGTCTTCATTCATTTCTGCTGGATCGTTACACAGGACACATATTGGTGAGGCTGAGATACCTATTCTGTAGAGATGACTTGCTACGCAGTCATGATTTGTCAATAGTCGGAAGGCTGCAACAGCTGTTTTCCGTGGTCTCTGGGGGATTATATCTGGGTTGGAAAGTAGTGTAATCCATTTTTTATCTTTGGCATTTGTTTCTATTTCTTGTAGATATGAATGACAAAAATTTTTAATGATCAAGCGTTTTATTGAGGAATATGAGAAATTGAATTTAGATTTTTGTTTTATTGTTGTGCCTTTCTTTGCAAGTGAGTCTGCAGCTTCGTTCCCCATGACTCCACAGTGTGCTGGAATCCATTGGAGATGAACAGTCTTATTAACTTTTTGGAGTTGTGTTAACATTTTGTAGCATTCTCTAATTTTTGTTGACTTCTTTGTAGTATTTGAACATATTCCCTGAATTGCAGCTTTAGAATCTGAAAGAATTACTGCCTTGTTAAATTTATTTAAGGGAAGATTTAATAATTGTCGGAGAGCAATGTATATAGCCTCTATTTCTCCATCATAATTTGTTGCGTCTCTGCCAACAGAATGATAAAAGGAAAAATGTGAACACGTAACTCCAGCTCCAGTAAGGTTTTCCTTCGAGGATCCATCAGTATATATGTGCAGCCATTCTTCTGTGGGATACCTAGTATTGATTGTTTCCAGAGCTAGAAGTTTTTGTATTTCTTTTGGTGTGTCTGATTTACTTATTTCCTCTATTAATTCCAAATTGAAGGTAGGTTGCAATAATTCCAATGGATTTTCTCTTATAAGTAGATTTTCTCTGGTGTTAGGAATGCTCAATTTGGATTTAATCTGTGTTACCTTTTCTAGGAAACTACTATGAGTTTTAAGGATTGAAGGGGGGAGGTTCTCTTCTGTCCATTTAGAGTTTGGCAGTCGTAATATTTTCTCGTGTTGGAGCAATGCTTGTTCTTCTATTTTTGTTGTTATTGATGGGGTCCGTGTTAAGGCAAGCATGGCATCAATAGGTGTGGATTTAACTGCTCCAGTGATTAGGCGAAGAGCCTGATTTTGTATTTGTTCAAGTTTATTGATGTTAGCATTTGCTGCTGTTATTAAAGCTTCAGAACAGTACAAGAGGTTTGGTTTAATATACATTTTGTATATTGTGTTAAGGACTCTCCTTGAGCAGCCCCATTTAGCACCAGCTAACCTTTTCAGGATTTGCAATTTCTTTTCAACCTTTTCTGAGATGTTTGTTATATGTTTTTTCCAACTTAGCTTTCTGTCGAAAGTGATGCCTAAGTATTTGGCATCATCAACTGCTTTGAGTGGTTTACCATTAAAATTTATGCTAATATTAACTGGTTTGTATTTTAGTGTAAATAATTCATAATTTGTTTTTTCCACATTGATAGTCATGAGGTTTTTGGAGCTCCATTCCTGTACTTTGTTTAGGGCTGTTTCTATTCTGTCTTTAATTAATTCAGGTTTTTTTGAAGAGCCTGAAGTCCAAATGACTACATCGTCAGCAAATAAAGCAATTTTGGTTTCTAAAGTTTTTATTATTGATGGAAGGTCATTTATATATATGTTAAAGAGTGTTGTGCTCAGAACAGCACCTTGTGGAAGTCCTCGGTGTGTTTGTTTATATTTGGAAATGTATGTATTATATTTTGTGGCACAAAATCTTTGTGAAATAAACTGAGTTATCCACTTAAGCATGTTACTTTTCACACCTATTGATTGCAACTTCTTAACTAATTTATTTCTCCAGACTGAGTCATATGCTGATTTAAAATCAATGAATACTGCCAAGGTATCCTCCTTTCTATTGATATGTGTTTTGGCTGCTGTCAATAATATTTCACAAATTTTTTTATTCATTTCATCTGTTGACTTGAACTCTGATTCTAACAGTATATTACACTTCCCTTCTATCTCATTTTGGAAACTGGACCAATCTGCTTTTTTAAAATTCCAAGAAGTTTTAACTTTTGGTTTGTTACTTTTATTTATTAGACCTCTTATGGAGTTTATGGTGATTCTGTGGCCTGAACCTGGGTCTTCTATTATTTCTCTTTTTGTATTGTCAATTATGTCAGATGACACCATCAGAAGGTCAGGATTTGTACCCGAACCATTATAATGAAGGTAAGTGGGTGGATCATTTGGATTAAATATTAATTCCATTGTTGACGAGTTTAATAGGTCTTCTATGACTCTTCCTGCTGAATTTATATCTCTGTAGCCCCACCTAGGGGAGTGTGCATTAAAATCACCTATTAAAATACTTTTGTATTTTATGTACAATATAAAGAAGTAGATAATTTTAAATATCTAGGATCATTGGTCACATATGATAACGACTGTAGCAAAGACATAAAAAAGAGAATGACTGCAGGCAACAGATGTTTCTTTGCTTTGGCAAAAGTAATGAAAACATGATGCCTGTCAAAATAAACTAAATTGCAGATATACAATACAGTTATAAAAACCCATAGTGATGTACGGATGTGAAGCATGGACTATGACAGAGGAAAGCAAAACAAAGCTGGAAAGATGGGAAAGAAAGATATTGAGGAAAATCTATGGGCCAACAAAAGATATGGATGGATGGGGAATAAGAACTAACAAGGAAATAGGTCAAGTGTATAAGAAGCCTAATATAGTACCACTTATAAAGGCTAAGAGGATAGAATGGTGATACCGAAATTTAGATTCATATCGAATGGGCTTGATAAAGACACGTTTTAATTTAATTGCCGGATGTGAGATTTGCGATAAGTGTTGAGTAATAACATAGGTAGATAATAGAGTAGGAGGTGTTGTAAGGTGAGCAAAATATGAGTAAATAATAGTCGTTGAATTTGTAGGATAAACGCGTTATTGGTTTGAAATTAACGAGTCATGACGTCATACCACATAATTTGAAATTCACGGTCAAAATTCAGGTCTGTCAACCTTAACAGTCGCGCGATATGTTTAATAAAATATAAAGAAAACATTGTTTAATCATAGAAAGGTAACTATATATTCGGAATTCAAAAAAAGGACATGTTTTAATAGAAAGGGACATTTCTAAATTGTGAAAAGGAATGAAATAGTATTTTGGATGCGAGGCTTTCTTTTGATGACGTCATGAAATTTAAAATCGGAAAGAACGTTTTCCTAGCGTGGGGACGCCAGGAAGCGTGATCACTCGCCCCAGATCTGTAGCGGACTTAGAGGTGTACACATGTGATTTGCTGTTGCTCTGCGAGAATATATGTATTGGAAGTCGGCATAACTCCCGAAAGTGTCAAAGAATTAAGAATAAATAGTAACACCAAAGTTATTCTGGGTGATCTATAAAATATACTCGCGCATACCCTGGATTATAGAAATCTCATGTTGAGCTAGTCGGAGCCGAAATACAAGTATCAACAACGATCGTTCAGTTACAGCGAAGCAATCAACATCAATTACGCATCAAATGGCGATCCAACGTGTGGCATCGAGAGAAAAATAAAATATAGACCAACCCCAAGAATGAACTAGACCAGCATTGAACCAGTGATTAATAAGAAGGACGACCAAGCCAGATCGAACCAGCAAACAAGAAAGGAGGTGCCCAGCGTGTCAACATCGTTGGAGAACATCGTGTGAAACGTGTGGTGAATAAGTTGAAGTGCAGTTAAAAAAAAAAAAAAATCATAATAGTTGTTGTTAGCTAATGCTGGATTTCTGACAATGAAGTCATTAATCCTCTTGCTCTCCAATATTTATTGAAGAGAGGAATAGCAGTAATAGTAACCGCTTTTTAGAGAGCACCATACTTTTATGTTTTGGCGGTCACATCGCTCTCTCACAACCCCCAGAATGTCTGGAGGACCACACCTGTCGTTGGTTTACGGGTCTCACCGACCTGGCCGGGAGAGTTATCAAAATAAATTCACCGACCATATCCTCTGATCACCAATCAGAGGATGTATTACATGCCATGACAGGTCAGCATGTTAGGGGTTAAGATTTTATAGAGAAATTGAGAGGTTGGAAAAATAAAGACTCCCTAGCCCTCGGGAACCCTAATAGCATTGGGGTTGGAAGACAACAAGAGATGACCAAGGTAAGGTCAGATAGAAAAGTTACAGTGAGGAGCAAAACACCAGTAAGTGGAAGTAATGTTCTGCTCAGCTTGGGTACCTTGTGGTCGCTATTCACATATCCCCTAGACGGAGACCCCTGAGTATTAATACACAATGTTATATTATGGATTAATCTACCCGCACCTATCATAGGGATAACAGTGTGGGGATGCTGTGCTATAAAGTACACTAACCAAGTATTCTTTCTCCAAAAAGAGGTTAAGACTAATTTTGAGAATGAAACAAACAGATTTGTGTAGGCAAACCTTCAAGGACCTACAAATTTTAACTCTATACTCTCTATACATGTATGAAGTAATAGTAGAATTGTTCAACAGGCAAGACATGAGTCAAAAAAACAAACAAACAAATACATGAGCACCACACCAGAGGAGACACAAACTTTCACGTTCAGTCACATAGGCTACAAATGCAAAAAATCACACCTACTACTGCGGCTCATATACTGTATAATGAACTCCCTCCTTATCTGAAAAATGTTAATAACTTTAGCATATTCAAGAAAGAGTTAAAGAAATTCTTCATAGAAGGTAGCTACTATTCAAGTGACAAATATCTTAGATAATATGGACCAAATAAATAGTATCAATATAGTATTAAGTTGTAATAGTGTATAGTAAGTAATCCATTGTTGTAAAGATGTTACTATAAAATTTATGTATATATAAAGCTGTATGAGGTTTTTGTACATATTTCCTTGACAATGCTTTGCATATGTATGTATTTCTGAAAGCAAATAAATAAATTAGACTCTCTTGCTATTCACAATAAGAGATATTTGCTGTTGAAGTCTGACAGATTATTTCACTTCCATCCTGTATAACATTCTTAATGAAAAGAAATTCACAAGGAAGTCTCCAATGTATTTGAATAAATAAGTAACAGTGAGTGAAGTAAAATTTATGCAAACATTAAGTCAGAGATAGAACACTTGTGTTTCTTGACTGGGTTCTGAAGCTACTTGCTCTCATTGTCAGCAGTCCACAAACAAATGCAACAACTCAATCTTTCCATAAACTCAACACATATGTTTCATTACTCTGTAGATACAACAAACCAGTAGCAGTTTAGTCAAATCATCGAGAAAAAAAAGAATAGAAATTCTATGTAAGTGGCAGTTTGGGGAGGGAGTATTTTCTTGTAAATCAGTGTATTACACATCTGCATGATGGGAAACATGATATCAAACTTGGCATGTGTGAGAATTTCAGTTCTGAGTTATGGTAGCTCTGTCTCTTTCTCTCATTTGTTTTCCCTAAAAATGGTTGTTTTGCATTCATGAGGCTTTAAAGCATATCTTTGCTGAAGTCTTGACATTGAAAGTTTATTGGAATTGGAATGTAAGACTTACTCTAGGTAGGTAATATAGATATTAAAAATCTGGTTTGTGTTTGTAATAAGGGCATAAAAGCCTTGAAAACATCTGAGGACTCAACCGTACAACAAATTTCATTGTGTTGTTTGATATAAGTTAAGGAAAACGACACATCTGCTACTACATAAAGGTGGTGGTTATATAAGAATTAAAAGTAAACATAACACAAGAAGCAGAAGACCTGTAATTGAATAGAGTCAAGTCTTTCATAATAGTGAAAATTGTAAAATATTGGTGAGTTAGATGCATGTAAATAGTTAAAAAAAATGGAAGGAGAATTAGAAATGCAAGCTAGTAGAAAAACACATGCAAATAGCTTAGAAATGGAAGACAGTGATAGCGATTTTCTAGGTTTTGAGAGTCCGGAAATTGAGAAAAGTGTAGTTAGGATGGAAGAATATAGTCAAAATATAATCGGTAGCAGAATATGCCAAGAAGTAGAAGTTCAGAACATTAGAGAAACACCTAGAGGTAGCTCAGAAATGTTTGGTAGTAATTCAGAAAGGCCAGCGAGTATGTCAGAAATAGAGAATATGTTTCAAAAGATAATGGAAAAGATAGATGAAACTAGTATAGAGTTAGGACAGAAATTAGAGAAGGGACAACAGGAATTGGGAATGCAATTGGAAAATCAGAAGAGAGCTTTAGAAACCTTTAGGGAAGAAGTTAGGGAGGAAATTAATAAAGTTAGTAGGGAAGTAGAAGAAAATAGAGAACAGGTTAAGGGAGAATTAGAGACAATAAGGCAAGAAGTAAAGAATTCTGAAAAGAAATTAGGTCAACAAGTGAGTGAAAAATTAGATAAAGAAAGGGAAAGAGTAACACATAGATTAGACAAACGAAGGGAAGAGGTAGCACAAAGGTTAGATAAAGACAGGGAAGAAATTAGAGAAGAGTTACAGGGGTGTAAAGTTAGAATGGAAAGATCTGATGTAGAAAGTGAAAGGCAGGCTAGAAATTTGGAGGATGTTACAGACCAAATAAAAGGGGTAGTAACAGAAATTACTCAAGTAAAAGAGGCCTTAGAAAATTTGAAATTAAATGAAAATGCATGTAATCACCACAATCTTAATAATGAAGCTGCAAGAAACGAGGCAATACCAGGTGTATCAGCTGACATTTCAATGCAAAATAGGGGTAACAGTAATTCCCATTCTGATCTCAGAAATAGCTCAGGGACAGGTGACAATTCAAATTTACATTGGCCTAACCATGTCTTAAATGAAATGACACCTCCAGTTTTTGAAAATGAAGATTCAGATGATCCGAAAGCCTTTATAGAAGGGTTACAAGAGTACTTCACGGTGAAACATATACCAGAGGAGTACAAGATGGTGATAGTAAGAAAATGCCTAAAGGGTAATGCTGCCAATTGGCTAGGCCTTTCTATGGGTAACAATAATGATTACGGGACCTTTAGAAACATCTTTTTAACCAGATATTGGGGGGCTAGTAGGCAGGCTAATATTAGAGTCGAATTAAGCAATGGAAAGTTTAATCCTAGATCGGAGGAATCGATGGTCAACTATTTTATGAGAATAGCGAGAAAATCGAAGATGTTGGATCCTTCCATGGATGAAAAAGATCTAATAAATATAGTTACTCCACATTTTCCGGAAACGCTTCAACACTACCTAATCATAGCCCGACCCGGTAGCTATGATTGAATTATTATCAGCCTTAGAAGTCAATAAGCCAAAACACGCATTTGGAAATAAATATCAAGAAAAAGAAACTGTAAATTCTTTCGCGCAAGGGGCACAGTATTATCAGAATAGAAGTGAGGTTAGGGAAAGGTATAAAGGACCAGTACCAAGGATGGAATCGTTCCGGTGGAAAAATCAAGGTAGATGTAAACAGGAAGGGCATCACCAAAATAGAAATGGTAATCTAAGGGGAAGAAATATAAGGGTGAATTATATGAATACAAATAGATTTGATCGGGGTAGACGGGGACATTATTTTGGACGTAGTAGAAATTCAAATGATGGGTATTGGACAAACAGAGATAATGAGTTTAGACCGAGGTCACCAAGACAGGGAGAAAGGTGTTATAATGGACGAAATTCCCCTGAAAATGCGGAAATGGTTGAGGCCATTAACACGGTCAAAAACATGGTAGGAAGTAACCCCGATTTAATGCAGGAAAACAGAAGTAACAATTCGGGAAATAGTACAGGAGCCATACATAAAAATCAGGGAAACGCCAGACCCAGTCAAATGCGCCTTCAGTGAGAACTGGGTATCCTAGTAATGATTGTGATAAGTACTCGTTAATAAATAGTCCTGGAAGGTAAATGATGATACAAAAGAAAAGAGAATGGAAAAATAGAATCGACGAAAACGAAAAAGTAGGAGATCCACCTAAAATCAAAATTGGAGTAAATGGAAAACAATACAATGCAATTATAGATACGGGATCAAATAGCACAGTATGCTCACAAAATTTTTATGATAATTTACAAAGTAGTGGTTTTAAAGTAATGTCTTTACCAGTTAATGGGATATATTGCTCTCTAGCTGTGGGAAAACGAAAAGAGAGAGTAAAATTTCAAGCAATGATAAATATTGAAATAAATGGGAGAATACTAGGAATTTTATTTGTGATTGTAGGAAGACTTGTGACAGATATTATAATAGGTTGTAATTGTCTTTATGCCTGGGAAGCTGTGGTGAATTTTAAAAACATGATTGTAGAAATGAAAGTTGAAGATGAGACCATTATAGTGCCATTTGTGGAAGATAGTAGTTCAGAAACTATTGTAAGAGAAAAAGAGGAAGAAGAAATCCAAGGGGATACATTCTTTGTAGAATATGTTAAAGTAGGAGCTATGGAATTAACTGAAGTAAATGTCAAAGAGCACAGTGTCGATAATAAAGAAAATGTAGAATGGGATAAAAATGATTTCATAGATAATTTGAGGTTTTCTGACGCAACTAGGTACTATGATAGGGAGAGTAGTGAAGACTTAGAAGAATTGTTGCAGGAAAAGGTAACTCAGGCTGATCAACTAAATGAACAACAGAGGGATAAACTGTTTAAAATATTAATCCGAAATAAAGAAGTATTCTCTGAGAAACCTGATAAATATAATATTTATACTCATTCGTTTGAGATGATACCTATCAAACCTTTTACACATAAAGCGAGAGCTATCCCTAGTACCATAAGAGAAGAGGTAGATGCAGTTATAAAGTCAATGTTAGAAGATGAGGTTATTGAGATTTCGAATTCAGAATTTGTGAATCCCCTATGTATTGTAAATAAGGCCAATGGAAAGATTAAGGCGACATTAGACGCGAGAAAGTTATATCATTGTTCCTCATACTTTCCATCAGGGAATCCAACAGAACATGTCCTCCGAGATATAGGAATTTATTTACGTGTACTTACACATCATAATCACAAGGATTGGGGGAAATATTGTCCATTGATAGAAAAGATTATTAATCACACCATTAATGTAACTACTGGGTTTGCCCCAATAAAATTAATGTTAGGAATTGAACCAGAAGCAATATTGATCGGGGTACCAAAAATACTCAAAATAAATGACATTGAGTTAAGTGAAGAAGAAAGAGCGAAAATTGCTTTTGAACGAATTAAGAAAAAGGCAGAGAAGCGAAAATTAAAGAAAAAGAGTAGAAAACATAAATGGGAACCTAAGATAGGCGATTGGGTACTAGTTAAAGACCATAAGCTATCAAGTGCATTGCGAGGTAGGAACAAAAGGATGGAATTGTTATATAAAGGTCCTGCAGAAATTATATCAAAATTTGGTTATCATACCTATGAAGTAAAAGATGTTAAAAATGAAAAATGTCTGGGAAGGTGGCATAAACAACTCCTTCGACCATACAAGAAACCGTATGGTACCTTGGAACCTTGATTTCATGTAAAATTCAAAGTGTCATTTGTTCTATTGGCGCCCAATCAGCTTTTAGATAAAATTTAAATTTTAGCTTACTTGAAAACCATATATTGGTCAGATACTTATGTATTCATGACAAATGCAGAATGTGAATTTCTATATACTACAAAGAGCTTAAGAATATGTTGTATAGAGCTCACAATAACAGCTTCAGAAAGATTGTTAAAATGTTCATCTCCGCATAGAGAGAAAACAATATTTAATTTGTAAAAATTTGAAAAAAAAAAAAAAAAATTAGATGTATAGATAGTTATCACAGAAAGACAAAGAAAGAACTTGTCTGAAGAGTGTAATGGATTTATATAAATATATGTACATTTTTAGTGCTTAAAGGATCTAGTAAAGATATGTGTTACAATAACAAAAGTGCAAAATCACAGTGCAAGTGATAGTGAGAGCGAAGTGAGCAAACATGAACTAACTAAAAGAAGGAAGTATAAAGAAAGACTCTTGAAATTTAACCTTTATATAAAATTTTTACAGAAGAAACCATAACATATTGTAATTAGTATTTAAGGATTAATGTTAAGCCAAGTGTATAATTGTTTGTCATGTTATAAAGATTAATGAGAAGATATGTTAATAACCAATTTCAAAACAGTGTAACTGAAAATTGTATATAATGGGAGTGTTGCCGATTATTCAAAATTCAGGAGTAATTTTTAATTTTTCTTTCGGGCAAGACATTTACATTATTTTATTATGAAATAATAAAATAACATAAATGGGGGCATTTGATACCGAAATTTAGATTCATATCGAATGGGCTTGATAAAGACACGTTTTAATTTAATTGCCAGAAGCGAGATTTGCGATAAGTGTTGAGTAATAACATAGGTAGATAATAGAGTAGGAGGTGTTGTAAGGTGAGCAAAATATGAGTAAATAATAGTCGTTGAATTTGTAGGATAAACGCATTATTGGTTTGAAATTAACGAGTCATGACGTCATACCACATAATTTGAAATTCACGGTCAAAATTCAGGTCTGTCAACCTTAAAAGTCGCGCGATATGTTTAATAAAATATAAAGAAAACATCGTTTAATCATAGAAAGGTAACTATATATTCGGAATTCAAAAAAAGGACATGTTTTAATAGAAAGGGACATTTCTATATTGTGAAAAGGAATGAAATAGTATTTTGGATGCGAGGCTTTCTTTTGATGACGTCATGAAGTTTAAAATCGGAAAGAACGTTTTCCTAGCGTGGGGACGCCAGGAAGCGTGATCACTCGCCCCAGATCTGTAGCGGACTTAGAGGTGTACACATGTGATTTGCTGTTGCTCTGCGAGAATATATGTATTGGAAGTCGGCATAACTCCCGAAAGTGTCAAAGATTTAAGAATAAATAGTAACACCAAAGTTATTCTGGGTGATCTATAAAATATACTCGCGCATACCCTGGATTATAGAAATCTCATGTTGAGCTAGTCGGAGCCGAAATACAAGTATTGACAACGATCGTTCAGTTACAGCGAAGCAATCAACATCAATTATGCATCAATGGGCTGGACATGTGATTAGAATGGATGGAGGCAGAACCATTAAAAAGATTTTTGATGGAACCCTGGGAGGAAGAAGTAACAAAGGAAGACCTAGGTTAAGATGGTTTGATTGTCTGGAGGAGGACCTGCGAAGAGTGGGAGTAAGAAGGTGAAGAAAAAAGGCGGAAGATAGAAGAGAATGGGCTATCGTCATGAAGGAGGCATTAGCTATACTTTAAGAGCTGTATGCCACATGAAGAAGAAGAAGTGTAAACATGGAGCCAGACTGGAATCATGACTGCAGAAAGGCCATTTATAGTAACAAGGAGGAAGCCCATCAATTTCTTTCATAATGACTTGAAGGAACCGACTTAATCAATGGCCTAGAAGCCAATCCCTCACCTTGCCATGGTGCAGCTATTAGTAATCAAATATCTGTTTGATGAACCAAAGGGAAGGACTACTCAACAAAAGCACTGATCAGCACAGTGAGATAATGACCGAATTGGTATTTCTTCCTTTCCATTATACCAATTCCCTCTTTAACCTTTCATTTCTAGTCTCCCTTGGCTAAACTCTTGATCCATTCTCAGACCCTCAGGTATTAGAGTATTCAAGTCCAAAGGGATCTTTTCTATTCACTACCTATCTTCTCTACCTGTTCACACTCTTCAAATATAATGCTGGCCTGTTACAGCATTCAGTAAGCTCAAGTGGCATATAGTGGAAAGTTGATGATCACTTTGATCTCTCAGCAAGGTTCAATTAACCTGTTGACCAACAGGTGTGGTCCTCCAGGTATGCTGGGGGTTATGACTGGATGAAATTGCCACCAAAACATTTAAAAAATGGTGTGCATATAAATTGGCTATTGATTACCCAAAGTACTTACTGACACACCTAATCTACAAATGACATTAGAACAATAAGTAACAATACAGTATGGAAAAATTAGACTACCACACAACAGTTGGGATAAATGCACATTCTCAACCTCTCTCAAAACCCAGAAATGCTATCTATCTGTTGTAAATAAACTTAACAACAAACTTAACATACCACACACAGAAGAAAATTTACAAATAAAACCCAGCATTATGATATTAACAACAGTAGAATATAATATAAACCTTACGGAAGAAATAACAAACTCTAATATGAATCCAGCTGTCCAATGAAATTTAGAAATAGAAACAATCCATATAGGAAGTATAACTGCTTATTTGTAGAAGTGTTCTTCTCTTGAGTTAAAAAAATGATTGCTGTGGTTTAAAGTTAAGCTTTTAATATGTTTTAGATTGCCATTGTTTTGTTATGCTGCTCATTACTAGAGCTGGGTACAACAGGGAGTAAGAAACTTAAAATAGGCAGACAGATAGGGTAGGCACTATATAGACATGAGCATTAAGGTAGGCAAGTGTTGCTTCAGGGGTAGTGTCTCTGTGCCATGGCACTATCTTAAAAATGGGGAAGAAATATGCATTTTAAGTTGTTTGTATACTCCAAATGCAGTCAGGTTTACTATTCTTCAAGACAAAATGAAATGTCATGCCTAATAACAGAAAACCATTGAACCTCAACAAAACAACTATACTCTATCCAGCCTTAGATCCGCCCCTTGTATCCCTCCACGATAACGTGCGACTAATACAAAACAAAACACCACATGGATTCATGCCTCGTGTTTATGTTGCAACAGAACGATATTTACTCAGGGGTTTTAGGAATATTGCTGCTACCGCGTTACATTCAAGTAGTCTTTACAAGGGTTATCATACATCTTGAAAACTCACAAATAATTGCCGATATTTAGGGTACTACCCGTACATTTTATGGTGTGCTTTGGTTTCGCGTATCACGGTTAGTTGTTGACGGTTTGTGTTTACACCAAGTGTGGATCTAAGGGTGGAGCAATTATACTAAGTTGTAAGTTAGCAACACTATTATATTACTATTCCCCTGATCCATGTCACTTCAAATCTGGCTCAGATTTACAGTATTCTGGACGTTAAGTCTGGGCTCTAGCAGGGTTTGCAGGGACAAGGGGATACCTCAAATCCATACCAGTTAGTACATGTCATGTCTATCATTGGTAGCACATGCAAACCACAAGTACCAACATTATCACACATCTTACACAAAATATGCTCTATTGGGAAGTGAGAAATGAGATAGTTATCACTGCTTTATGGTGTAAATATTAGCGGAAAATTATGTTTTGTTATATCACATTTATCATTTGTTTCTCATTGTTCATACTTAAAAATTAAATTAATCACTGTTTTCTAATAATGTTACCTGCATTGTAACCTATATTGTTACCTGCAGTAGAGCAGATAATTTAAAAAGAAGTCTGCTAGGGAAAATAAAAATTGTTGAGTGCACAAGTACTGTAATATGAGATTTTCCTTATTTGACTAGCACAAATAGACTATGATGAGATGGTGGTATTCAATAAGCAGACAGTGAACAACAAGGGGACACCCACTGAGGGCAGGTTCTTAAAGTTATAGGTAATTCAACTCAATGGGAGGTTAGCGCACAGAACCCACTGAATTTTGATTAGTGGCCACCCCAAGAACAGGCTATTGCAGTGCCACCTCACCATTGAGAGCCATATTTATAGAGTGGAATCACCACCCACAAAGAGTTGCATCACAGCAGACCCTGAAATGGTGTGCAATGAAATGAAAGGAGAGGAAATTCAAGGGAGGCATAAATATTCTTCCCAGTATTCACCTGTTGACCCAGAAAACCCCTTTGAAAAACCCATGGGTCAGCAAGGTCAACCATAGGAGTCGAACCCACAACCTCCCAAATGCAAACCTCATATGTTACTGCGGAGTCATCTTGCTCATATCAGAATGACCCATAAAATGAAACCACATTAGAGTTTGTGTCACTTTTATGTGAAATCATGAAGTGCTTATTTCCTTTTTATGTATACCTACCTGTTGGGATATGTTAAGCAAACATACATATGATTCAAAATGGGTATATTTACCACAAATTTCCTTCTCCAGAGGAGAGCAGTAGTCACAGCAGCTGCTGTTGAGATAGCAAAGCTGGTAATTATGTTCCTGCAAAATAAAGGAGTGATTTGGTATGCCTTTCACACAAGGGGAAAAAAATTTGGTAATGTTACATTAGAATAACTTTCTCTAATCTCAATCATTTATTTTGATATTATTCGTACAAAAACTAGTAATCATTATAAGCAGGCCCCGGAATTTTATGAAATGCAATAGTTTTGCTTTGTAGGTGTTTTCCATGGAAAATATAAACAAAGCATGATTTTATTTATGGTGATTAAAACTATGCAATTCTAATGGGTCATATAAAGCCATATTTGGGCTTTTTTAATGTTTTTTCTCATTTTCTTGTCATTATTCATAATATAGTCATATTCCTTCTTAAATTTTTGTATTTTTGTCACATTTTTATATTTCTATTCCAGATTCGCATAAGCGCTTGCAGTCGTCTCATAGACCATTTTTTTCCCACATCTTCTAATTCTTGTCAATAATATTTCTTACAATTATCTTTCTTAGAAATATACTTTTGTTTCTGTGAATTTGCAGAGTAAGCTGTATAGAAAGAGACAGATGCGTAGAAGTGACAGATGCAAAGAAAGCACAGACAGTTTAGTATGGCTGTTTGGAATAAAATATCTTCTGAGCTTGTAGGCTGTGGTCGATATGTAGGAAATGGACCCTTCATTGGGTCCTCTGATGATGCTCAACACAGATTTGAGCGAAATGTCAGGAGCATTTCCTACACATCAACCACAACCTACAAGCCTGGAAGATATTTTATTCCAAATGGACACCGGCCGTGAAAGCCTAAGCACATACATTATTATGGCTGTTGTCAAGTTTTCTGCCAAGGTCAATTGTTTCTGTAATTAAAATTCTCAGAAATCTAATAGACCAGTCTCTAAGATACCTGATGGTAGGAATACAACCAGCCCTCATTTACCAGACAGATTTCATTGTATGTGTGTGACTGCAAATACTCTGTTTGTCATGTCTAAAACTAACAGTTGGAAGTATTTGTGTGTGAGTTTGGAGATAAACATTCCATTACAGATGGCACTAATCTATTTTATAAGCTGTGCAAAGCTGCAATAGAAGCTAAAAAGAGATTTAATGTTCAACAACACTGCAGCACAGCAAAACATAGAAACAACTTGGCTAGAAATGTTGCATCAGAGAATCGTCAGCAGTTCCTGTTCCAGAGAATTTTGTCACTATCCTTGACAAGCAAAACTTCAGATTTTAATAGGGATGTTATCTGCTGGTGATACCACAGGAGAAAGTTAATATCACCACTTCCCTTATTTTTTTTGCAGAAATATCCTATCAGCACATTCCCAATGCAACAAGACTTTCCAAAAACTACTGACTGCATGTTACAAAGATGTTTTTTAAAATATAATATGCCATTGCATCACTAATATCAAGATTTGGGTTTCTATGGATGAAACAACAGACGCTGAAGGGAATATGTGGCAAACCTTGGTGGGAGATCTTTTTCCTGTTGCAAGTCAACGTTGCATGCAAATAGAAGATTGTTCCTTTTTGAAAACTTTAAAGTGCATGTGATTTGCTATTGTAATTCTTTCTGATTGCCATTCAAAATGTAACATTTATTTCATTCTGTGCAGAGCTGAGGGTTAGCTCTGGATTGAGCAATTAAGTAAATTAAAATATAATAATAAAATTAATATCATCATCATCATCATCTCATCATCATCATATCATCATCATCATCATCATCATCATTACTATTATTATTATTATTCTTATTATTATTATTATTATTATTATTATTATTATTATTATTATTATTATTATTATTATTATTATTATTATTATTATTATTATTATTATTATTATTATTATTATTATTATTATTATTATTATTATTATTATTATTATTATTATTATTATTATTACTATTATTATTATTATTATTATTATTATTATTATTATTATTATTATTATTATTATTATTATTATTATTATTATTATTATTATTATTATTATTATTATTATTATTATTATTATTATTATTATTATTATTTATGTATTTATTACTGAATGTACTAGATTTTTAAAGTAGTTTTTCAGTATAATGTTAATTCAAACAGCATCAAAATTTGGAAGATTTCGAAAACATACCTAAAAATTTTCAGGTCATATTTATTGTCATATTTTCTCATTTTCTTGGTTATAAATGCTTGCATACTTCTAACATTTTTAGGCAAACATCCAGGTCCAGATTATGAGTATTTACAAAAATTGTTTCTATTGTTTTGCTTATGCTTGTCTTGATATTACCTACTCTATCCATAAGATGAAAAGAAAAAAGAGAATAGCAATTTTAAGTATAATGCTTAAAATACTGGAACATTCATATGAAGACAATGTTTTGGAAATGGCTGATTCTAAGAAAACTTCATTTGACACAGATGACATATTTTAATAAGCTTACGTTTCTTAAGTAAGCTTTGCCTACATTCTTGGTTTCTCAGTTATATAAATATAAAATTCTTGCATGGCAATAATGAGGATTTCAGACTTCATTTCAACAAAAAAAATCTGATGTATTGTGCTCACAAGGTTTTCTCTACTCTTGTACTAACTATTCCTACAAACTCTTATTCCTCCATCTTCTTCATGTTAGTTGAGATAAACATTTGCACAAATTATCTTATTGCTGATTTTCTTATAGGTGCAAGGGGAATATGAGAACAGATGGGGCTTTGAGCGACAGTCAAATCCTTTAAACCTTTGAAATTTTGTTCTCTTTGCACAGCTAAGAGATAAAGAAGTGAATAATGACCTTCTATTTGAGAAAAGTTTCTTTGAGCGACAGTCAAATCCTTTAAACCTTTGAAATTTTGTTCTCTTTGCACAGCTAAGAGATAAAGAAGTGAATAATGACCTTCTATTTGAGAAAAGTTTAAGTATTGAAAAATTCACACAAATAACAAGGAATATCTCTGAAATGGTTCACTCTACAAAAATGCATTTGAACATAACTTGTGTGTTTTAACAAGATCTACATTTTTTGTATAGTAAGATTTGGTCTATCTCTTATGGTTCACCAGTTATGCAAAAATCATCAAGAGTAAACAGGACTATATAGGCTATAGCCAGAAAATTCAAAATATTCATTTCATTTGCCATAAAAATGTCTTAAACATATGGCATTTTAATCAAAATCATTAGAGCCATTTTTGAGAAAATCAAAATTTTCAAAAAATTGTTCATGTGAAGGGTAGTTTAGGGTGGAAAAATGTTCTTCAAAATCTTCATGTTGCATCCTTGAAATATATTAAACTTAAATACCAACTTTTCTTTTTTGATTATGCTGTTTTCACACACTCCCCTTTCTCTAAAATTGCTTCTTTTGGATTCATGGGGCCCCAAAACATATACTTCTGGTAAAAGTTTGTCATTGAAATTTTGGATTGAATACAATACTTTCCCCTACTTACTATGTGTAGTAGAGAAAGTAAAAATGGAAAATATGTTTCAATTGTTACAATATATCAACCAAATTATATTTTAGTCAAAACCATCAGACCTATTTCAGAGAAAATAAATTTTTCCATGTATAGTGCAGTTAAGGTGTGGAAAATTTTCTTCAAAATTCTTGCCTGGAGTTCTTAAATGAAGTCTTATTCAAAGAGTAGAGAGAGAGAGAGTAACTAGCATTTTGTTAAAACACAAATAAAATAAAAAAGAAGCCGTTTTTGGATTCAGGGGATCTCAAAACGCCTGTCTGGTGAAATCTCAGTATCAGTTTTAGATATAGCTTTCCAACACGCATCAAGAGTCGTCTACCACTGGACCAGTTATCACAGCAAGATCTAATTTAATTTCAACTAATACTGTCAGTGAGGGGCCCAATGGGGTTTACCTCATTTCAGTGTTACTTATTATATTTTATTTATTGTTATGTGTATATCAACAATGGTCTGTAGAGCGCACATGCGCTGATCGATCAATAAATCATTAAAAAAAAGAAAAAAGAAAAAAAAAATACTTCCTTTACTTATTATAGGTAAGCTGTAGACAAAGTAAAAATGCTTTCTTTGGATTCAATGAACCTCAAAATGTGTATTTCCAGTGAAATCTTGATATTAAATTTATGGGTGAAATATAGTACTTCCTCTGTGCAACATAGGTTTAAATTATATGGAAAATGACAATGCCATAAATTATATTCATAAAACATTACTACACTTATGCAGAACAATGTCCAGCTTATGACAGCATTTCTGCATACATCAATAACTATAGAATGCTGTTTTTACTTTTCATATTCATGTTACCAACAAAAATATTCTATTCAGTATATGCCTTTCGTTTCCAGAAAGCAAACATCAAAAGACAGCATTTGAAGCACGTTTAATTTATTGCTAAAGGACAGAAATATACTCTGTAACAAGTTGTCTTACCCTTCAGGTATAGGAGAACAGAAACGTTGGTTAGTAACAGTTGTAACAACATTGAAGGCTTGATATCCTGTCTGCCATAGAAGTGCATGTCGAATTTGACTGCAACAAGAAACACACAGTTCTTAGTATTCATTAATCAGGAAATTACTAGGTATTGTAGATTTATGCTGAAAATGTGTTTGGGACATTCATACTGATTAACAGCAGTGAAGCGTGGGTGTGTATGATGGGTAGGCTGAATTTCTTATAAATGTACAATTAACAATCTTGGTCAAATTGTGCCTTAAATCTGTAACTTATTTTCATAACTTAGTCTGAAAAAATAAGTTGCATCTTTTATTAGAATATCTGCAACATTCTCTGGTAAATCCATTATTATGGAATTATCACAGTACCTCATAATCACAAAAAATACAAGCACACTTTACGCTCCCCCCACCCCTAAATGCTGAAGTTCAAGCAGAATGCTATTGTTAATCCTAATGGTTACTTAGACTTGCCTTCATGGCAGCAGGCAGCAGCTGTGAACCCCTTACCTTCTCTTATGTACAAAACTTTGAGCACATGTGTGAACAAGGCAAACTGCATTTTGCCTTAGTCTGCTTTGACAAGCTGCCTGCTGCCAATGCTTTTGTGTGAACTGGACAGAGCTCAGAAATGAACCAGAAATTACAGTTGGAGTAAAATGTGATATTTGGAGCATGTTAAAATGAAAGCAAAAAGAAAAAAGTGATGATATTATAGCATAGGCTCAGACTTAATGTACATTTTCTCTGCTGATTAATATTTATTAAGAGCTTAATGCAGTTGAACCTCTATATGTTGTTCACTTCTACGTTTTTCTAAGATATATACTAATGCTTTTAGGCACCAAACTTTGTTCATTAATGTTAAGCTTAATTATACATTTCTGGGATATACACTTTCTCATTAATGCATCTCATTTTTCTGGTGTAGAAGTATAACAATTTGCTTACTCATTTATGTAGTATACTTACGCTATGTTAGGATATATTATGTATGGTTTCTGTATACTTGTCACAGTACAAAACAGTAGGGATGCCAGGCAAGGCATCAATACATTCAGAAAGTATTACTACTGTGCACATGTAAACAATATGGTATCATTCTTCCCCAGCTTGTGTCTGATAGGATGGTGAAGAAGAAGCTTAAATAATGAAAGTATTCCCAATGTGCACGAGATAATTCAAGCTCTAGAAATTTCATGATTTCTATTATTACAAATCTTAAATGATGACAGTATTTCTTGATTAGTGTGTATAGTCGACTAGAGTATGATTTTGTGAAAAAATAAAAGAAGCAAAGAAAAATTCTAAAACTTTTTTAAACCAGTGTAAAGCATCGGTGCTCTTTATGAATAATAGTAGTTGTATACATGTAAGTATTCTAAATAATATATTCTATTGGCTATTTATATTCTAGTATGAGTAGTAAACTAATAAAACAGTTTCAGATCCATAAGAAAATACACTTTTACATTTTCTCATTTCCACACCATTTTAATCATCTCCCTTTGAAAATGTATTGTTGTTGTTAGCTAATGTTGGATTTCTGACAATGAAGTCATTAATCCTTTTGCTCTCCGTATTTTTCACTGATGGATGGGGCACCAGAAGTGGCCGGGCATATTTGAAGGTGGTCTCGATCCATTTCCTCTTGCTGATCACATAGAGGACAGAGTGGTGAAGAATATATCCCAATTCTGTTTAAATGTTTTGCCAGACAATCATGTCCTGTAATCAACCTGAAGGCTGCAACTGCTGTTTTTCCAGGATACTCAGGATACTGTTTCAATGTTTGGTAGTTCCCATCTTTTATTCTTTGATTTTTCATAGCAATATTTTGCAATAATTTTTTGGAACTCAGAGTTGACTAATCTTTTAGCTGCATAAAATGATAGATTAACTATAGATTTTTGTACACTGCTGGTACCCTTTTTTGCAAGAAAATCAGCTTTCTCATTACCACTCAGTCCACAGTGAGCTGGTATCCATTGGAAGACTAGGTGTTTTTGAAGTACAGTTAGATGGGTAAGGATTTTCCAACATTCTATAATTGTTTGGTTTTTTGGTGACAACTTGGAAGTAATTGCTATAATTGCTGCCCTGAAATCTAAGGGAATAACTGCTTGATGAAAATGTGAAATTCTGTACAAAATATTTTGTAGGGCCATTTGAATTGCTTCAATTTCTCCATGAAAGTTTGTAGTTCCATAACTTAAAGATTTGTAATAGCAAAAGAGGTGAAAGTGTATAACTGAGCTTATACAGTAGTATTCACACATTAATGTAAACAACTGCTTTGATATAAGCTTATCAAGTACTCTTATTGTTATATGTTCAATATGTAATATTATAAATAATTTTCATGTGGTTTTTTGCTTTTCAAGATTGGAAAAGGATATTATGTAGCAATTTAAAATTACTGCTAACATCTAATTATCAAACGAACTAGTGTGAAACCTGCATCTTTTATTATTAACCAATGATCTCGGTATATTGATGGCACTAATTAGTTCATTTATGTGATGTTTCGATTACCATCTGGCACTTCAGAACATGTTAAAATATATTATATGGTAAAAAACAGCAATCATCTTTATATCGCTCCCAGTTTACTGATAGGGAAACATGTACTAGCAATGAAATTTCAAAGTCACTAAGTTTATCACTTTGGCCTTGTAGGGTAATTGTGATAGAATTATTGAATGTACAGATATGAGGGCTATTTTTTTAAACTACGATAGAACATGAAATCAAAACTAATGTGAATACAAAATAGTTTTATTGACCAAAATGACTACATTTTAAGCTACTTTTCAGTATAAACACAATGAAGATTCAATAATTGGTTGTACCCAAGCACTAGCTTTCCAATATCCTCTGCAAAAACAGCTGCCACCTGTCTCTTGAGTCAGGTCTGTGATGTACTTAAGCCCATTGGTGTGGAAATGCTGTCCTCTGAACCATTTTTTCATCTGTGTGAAAAGATGGTGCTAGGTCTGGAGTATAGAGAGGGTGTTAAAACACTTCCATTCCTAACCACCTTCATCACCAAATGATGTAAAACATATATATAACAACAATATATGATGGAAAAAGGTACATGAGTGGGAGCAACATGCTCTCTTTTTTACTTTTCTAAACCCTTAGAATCTAGAACATGTTATGATGCAGAAATTGAAGCAATCAACCGTTCCCTATGACATCTTCTACATAATATTAAACATTTTATAAATGCTGTCCTACTATCGGACTCAAAAGCAGCAAACCTACCAATAGTTTCTGATAACAAACAATCCACACGCGCACACATTCGAAATCGTCAATATGATAACTCAATTAACAAAACTGAATAAAATATTAGTATAACAATGGATACCAGCACATTGTAGTGTATATGGTAATGAGACAGCAGACAACTTAGCCAAAAAAGGATGCCTTATCATCTATGGACAACTAGAAAATTAACATTCAATTCTGTAAAACAATTAATAAAAAGCCAATATAAAAATTTCAAAAAATCAATAACATTACAATTTCTAAGGAAAAAATTGGAAAGTTCTTGCCCAAAATCCAAAAGTTATACCAGATCTAGCTAGGAAAACAGCAGTTGCAGCCTTTTGATTGTTAACACGACATGATTGTATGGTTAAATATTTACATAAAATCAGAATATATGAGTTCCCAGTTTGTCCACTATGCAGTCTAAATGAAGACATTAACTAAAATCATGGACAATGGTCCATCAGTGCTCAATATACAAACTGATTATGAAAAATATTGGAGTGTAAGAGGCATTTGACATTGCCAGAAGTTGGGTATTAGAAAACAACAATATGTATATAACAACATTCCAAGGAGCACATTATAACAAGGAAGTACCTATGTCATTTTCACGTGATGGAGTTGCCTATGTGTCCACTCTGCCAGAAAGAAGAGGACCTCAAGTATATTGTACTGAAATGTGCTTCCAACAATTGCTATAGAAGCATCCTCATAAACTCAATTCCATCAATGGAAGAAGCTGTCCTACAGTATATTTTGAGCACGCCGAGGTTGTGGTGTGGGGCAGTGGAAATCTATAATGAACATTTAAAACTATTATTTATTTATGCCAACAAACTTACTGTTGGTGTTTTTAAACACACAAGCCGTGTGTGGGCAAAGTTTGAAAGGTAGAACTGGTTTACCTTGAGAAATACGAACTGGTTTGAGAATTTAATGCCATTCTGGCAGTCTGTCATAATAGCTCAGTGGTTAGAGCGTCCGCCCGGTAAGCGGAAGGTCTGTGGTTCAAATCCCAGTTGTGGCGTTGAATTTTTAAGTTCCAGTTCTACCTTTCAAAATTTAAAACTATGTTCCATGGTGTAGTGTATAGTCATGCAATGGACTCATGTTGTCAGTGATGCTGGAAACATGTAATGAAGAATGAATAATGAATAACCACCTTCATCAGGAACATATATACAGCCCGTCCAGTTCATTGTGACACTCCCCCACTCCTGAAGCATAGATGCACAATAGCAGACACATGCCCATTTATATAATAGGAGAGGTGGGGATTAGTTTACCACCATTTCTGACTGTGATAACTACACAAAAATTGTTTACAATACGTAAACATATGCTGCTTGTGTATGTGACTGGCTGAGTTCTGATGCCACTCACTTGTTCTCCACCACTCCTTTCATGCACATATGGAGTGTTGCAATGATCTGGACAAACCACACCTCTAAATTTCCTGGACCACGCTATCACTCATAACATTATTCCTTGCTGCCTGAGTAAATACAACACTGCATAACTTCCATTTGGCATAATTCACACTTGTACCTAGCTTTAACTGACCTATTTTGGACTTGGTGGTGGTAGTGCTGATTGTGTGAGAGGACACCAATCACAATGATTAAACCCCATCTCCAATTGCTATTCGGGCCATCTGGCAGCACTATTGGAATTTCAAAACCAAAAGCCTTTGTTTTTACCTGAAAACTACTCCATTTTTCAAATATACAATACAACTTTATGCTTTTACTTGAAGTAACTCAAAATAAAAAGCGATATTGGAAATGTTACAATGTGGGGGAAAACTCTCCACCCAAGTTAGGCCAATGATTCAGATCATGACAGCTTTTCTCCTTTCAAGACCAGGAGGAAAAAATTTAATATTGACTTCACGTTTGAGAAAAATATAAGTATTTGAAAATTCAAACCAACAGCAATAAAAATCTCAGAAATGGTTAACTTCATAAGAAATATATTTGAGATGCAAGGGGTGTTTTTAAAGTAACTACCGATAATGTTTTAAAAAATAATAGAACATTATTTTCCAAATTATGTGTCATCATTCATTACCTTCACCTTACACTACTTCTCCACATAGAGAACATGTGCTCATTCTTGTGCTCATTACTAATACTTTTGGGCACAATTTCTCAAATCCTAAGTATTCTGCCTCAATGTTGTAGAGCAGCATTTCTCAACTGACGAGTCCTGACACATAAGGGGTTCACGGACAGTGTATTGGGGGGAAGGGGGTCACCTGGGTTCTTTAAATGTTATGTTTATTTTCTGAAAAGCAAATAAATTTCAAGTTAGTGTGACATTTGATAGTGTGTTGCTTGAACTATGTAGTTTTGTAATGTCTGGTTCAAATGTATTGGAACATACATAATAAATGTACATGAAATTTGTAAAAAAGTTTTAGTTTGTTATATAATAGACAGTGTGAAACTTGGCACTGCTTTGAACTAGTTTTGTAATATCCGGTTCAAATCTTGTAACACACAAAATCAGGTCATTTTCAAGAGACAAGTTATTTCTTTAAGTTCAGCACTGTTTTACCCTACCATGTGACACGCTGATCACATATGCCGGCTTAACTGTGCTTCTGTTATAAATACTAATAATCACAGAACAACTACTAATTCTAGTCCAGTTTTCCCCAATATATAAACAACATGCCATCACGTGTACAACTGTTTACATCTCCATGTTCACTACAGTACAGCCAACATAAATTTATAGCTTCCTTCCATCCCTTCTTTGGAGGCTGAGAAGGAAAATCAGAACCAAACAAAAAATACTAGACTAAATTTCAACTTTCCTTGGTGTGCAAGGGAAAACTTTCTTACAGTCAGGAGTTATAAACCCTGCGAAATGCCACTATTACTGCATCATCAATAATGAAGCACCACGTTGCTCACACTGCTGTCAATATGGGGGGTGATGGGGAGGCAGGTCATCTTAATTTCAAAAAAAAGGGGGTCATTGTGTTAATAAGGTTGAGAAACGCTGCTGTAGAGGACCAAACTTGAGATTTCTGAAAAATGTGAAGACAACTATGATAGGGTGAAATGTTGTTGTTGTTGTTGTTGTTGTTGTTGTTAGCTAACGCTGGATTTCTAACAATGAAATCATTAATCCTCTTGCTCTCCAATATTTTTCATCGACGGATGGGGCGCTAGAAGTGGTTGGACATATTTGAAGGTGGTCTTGGTCCATTTCCTCTTGCACATCACATAAAGGACAGAGTGGCAAAGAATATATCCAATTCTGTTTAAACGCTTTGCCAGACAATCATGTCCCATAATCAACCTGAAGTTTGCCACTGCCATTTTTCCAGGATACTCAGGAATTACTGTTTGTATGTTTGGTAGTTCCCATCTTTTATTCTTTGATTTTTCATTGCAATATTTTGCAATATTTTTTTTAATTCAGAGTTGACTAATCTTTTAGCTGCATAAAATGGTAGAATAACTATAGATTTCTGTACATTGCTGGTACCATTTTTTGCAAGAAAATCAGCTTTCTCATTACCACTCAGTCCACAGTGAGCTGGTATCCATTGGAAGACTAGGTGTTTTTGAAGTGCTGTAGATGGGTAAGGATTTTCTAACATTTTATAATTGTTTGGCTTTTTGGTGACAACTTGGAAGTAATTGCTGTAATTGCTGCCCTGGAATCTGAGAGAATAACTGCTTGATGAAAATGTGAAATTCTATACAAAAGATCTTGTAGGGCCATTTGAATTGCTTCAATTTCTCCATCAAAGTTTGTAGTTCCATCCTTAAAAATCTTGTAATAGGAAAAGAGGTAAAAAGTAACTTGAAGCCATTCGTGTTCTGGAAATCTAGTATAAATTGTCTCTAATGCCCATAATTTTAGAACACTAGTTGGAGTATCACTTTTCTTAACTTCTTCTGTTAGGTGTAAATAATATGTGATGTCTAATGTTTGTGTCGGATTGACTTTATACATGAAGTTTTCCTTTGAATTAGGAAGGCATGCATTTTTCTTGATGTCTTGAATTTTGGAAAGAAAGCTCTCCTGAGTCTTTAGTGTATGTGTAAAATTTCTCTTGTTCCATGTATTGAATGGGAGTCTGATCAACTTTTCGTGTTGAACAAGAACTGCTTTTTCTATTTCATATTCAATGGGGTATTGACTGGTTAGTATTTCCATAGCTTGTATTGGTGTGGTTTTGATAGCACTGTAATTAGTCTCAGACTTTGGTTTTGAAATAATTGAATAATTTTTTTTGTTGTATTTGCTGTTTAAAGAACTTTGCTGCAGTAAGTAAATAACGGCTTTATATGTACATTGTATGTCGTGTTAAGAGTTGCTCTGGAACATCCCCACTTCATTCCTGTTAGACGTTTTTACAGTGAAAGGCGCCTCTCTGTTCTTTGTATTACATTTTCTATTTGTTTGGTCCATGCAAGTTTGGTATCAAATATAACTCCCAAATACTTTGCTTCCTTTGTTTCTGATAATTGTTGACTCTGAATATTTAGTTTTATTTTTAATGGTTTTTTTCTTAGTGAAAAGAGTTGGTAGTTTGATTTGTTGAATTTACAGTCATTAAATTTTCTTTGGTCCACTTTTGTAGGTTGGTTAAGGATTGTTGCATGTTTTTTCTAGTTCTGTACTTTTGTTTTTTGGCTTTGAAGTCCACATTAATAGGTCATTGGCAAATAGTGCACACTTCACACCTGATTCTTGTATTTGTAGTAGCAGATTGTTAATAAATATATTAATATGTGTTGTGCTGAGCACTGCACCTTGGGGTAAGCCAAGGTGTATTTGTTTATATTTAGATATATTCCTTCCATATCTGGTAGCAATAAAGCATTGAGTTAGGAAATGACATAGCCATGAAAACATTGGACCTTGTATCCCTAGTCTTTTTACTTTCTTTAGCACTTTGGAAATAAAAGAAAAACTGATACATTATCTTCTTTTCCATTGAATGGCCATTCAAATCCCCAATTATGATCGTTTTATTTAATTGGTCAAGAAGTGAGAGATCTGGTTCATTCCTGGGGGATTTTAAATACTGTATAAATGTAGATGTGTTTTGTTATCCCAATAATTTAGTTTTATTAAATCAGATTTATCTGCGCTACCCATTTATTTAATAATTTGAAAGGAGGATTTAATATCCTTTTTTACACCAATCAATGTTTCACTACCTGTCGGTCTATTTTTGGGTAATAGGTTTATTAAAAATCCAGTAAAATTGAAATATTTAAGTTGATCATTTCGTAGATTTACTTCTTGAATGAAAAATATATCTGTTTTTTTCAGATACAATTCTATTGAGCTCTATTCTTTGTGATTGGGCAAGACTACCTGCGTTCCATTGAAGAATTCTGATGTTAGATCTTCCATTAATAAAATGTTTTGATTCACGAGAAGTAGTCCCCACCCGCAGATCCGAATGAGGGACTATTTTAACTGCGGAATATTTTACCCCTCGTGTCATATTTCATAAATTGTATTGAGATAATTAGCAGTAAATGTAACTGCTTTTTAGAGAGTGCCATGTTTTTACATTTTGGCAGTCACATTGCTCTCTTACAACCCCCAGAATGTCTGGAGGACCACACCTGCCGTTGGTCTACAGGTCTCACCGACCTGACTGGGAGAGTTATCAAAATAAATTCACCGACCATATCCTCTGATTACATATCCTCTGATTACTGGCCGGCTGGCTGGCTGGCCAGCTGGCTGGCTGGCTGGCTGGCTGGCTGGCTGGCTGGCTGGCTGGCTGGCTGGCTGCCTGACTGACTGACTGACTGACTGACTGACTGACTGACTGACTGACTGACTGACTGACTGACTGACTGACTGACTGACTGACTGACTGACTGACTGACTGACTGACTGACTGACTGACTGACTGACTGACTGACTGACTGACTGACTGACTGACTGACTGACTGACTGACTGACTGACTGACTGACTGACTGACTGACTGACTGACTGACTGACTGACTGACTGACTGACTGACTGACTGACTGACTGACTGACTGACTGACTGACTGACTGACTGACTGACTGACTGACTGACTGACTGACTGACTGACTGACTGACTGACTGACTGACTGACTGACTGACTGACTGACTGACTGACTGACTGACTGACTGACTGACTGACTGACTGACTGACTGACTGACTGACTGACTGACTGACTGACTGACTGACTGACTGACTGACTGACTGACTGACTGACTGACTGACTGACTGACTGACTGACTGACTGACTGACTGACTGACTGACTGACTGACTGACTGACTGACTGACTGACTGACTGACTGACTGACTGACTGACTGACTGACTGACTGACTGACTGACTGACTGACTGACTGACTGACTGACTGACTGACTGACTGACTGACTGACTGACTGACTGACTGACTGACTGACTGACTGACTGACTGACTGACTGACTGACTGACTGACTGACTGACTGACTGACTGACTGACTGACTGACTGACTGACTGACTGACTGACTGACTGACTGACTGACTGACTGACTGACTGACTGACTGACTGACTGACTGACTGACTGACTGACTGACTGACTGACTGACTGACTGACTGACTGACTGACTGACTGACTGACTGACTGACTGACTGACTGACTGACTGACTGACTGACTGACTGACTGACTGACTGACTGACTGACTGACTGACTGACTGACTGACTGACTGACTGACTGACTGACTGACTGACTGACTGACTGACTGACTGACTGACTGACTGACTGACTGACTGACTGACTGACTGACTGACTGACTGACTGACTGACTGACTGACTGACTGACTGACTGACTGACTGACTGACTGACTGACTGACTGACTGACTGACTGACTGACTGACTGACTGACTGACTGACTGACTGACTGACTGACTGACTGACTGACTGACTGACTGACTGACTGACTGACTGACTGACTGACTGACTGACTGACTGACTGACTGACTGACTGACTGACTGACTGACTGACTGACTGACTGACTGACTGACTGACTGACTGACTGACTGACTGACTGACTGACTGACTGACTGACTGACTGACTGACTGACTGACTGACTGACTGACTGACTGACTGACTGACTGACTGACTGACTGACTGACTGACTGACTGACTGACTGACTGACTGACTGACTGACTGATTGATTTATGGGTTTAAGGGCGCTCAACTTCTAGGTCATTAGCGCCCTTCTAAAATTCATGGCAATAGCCAGATGTAACCTTGAATCAAAAATAAATAACAAAGAAAAAAATACACAAACGTAAAACCAGCGGCAATAACCGGATATAAAAAATTGTAATAAATAGGTCAAAAGGCATAAACAAATATCTAAAATTTCAAATCCTCAAATTGATATTACAATCGGCTATAAACTTAAAAACTCTATCAAAAGCCGTTTTGTCGTCCGCTAACACCTCTGCAAGTCTGGCAGGCAGCTGCAGAGAATCTCGAAGGTGCGCTAGAGAGCAACACTCTAGCAGCACGTGACGGACAGATAAAAGGTTCTCACACAGCGGACACAGAGGTTCAGCGTCCGTTTTAAATAGGTAAGCATGCGAAAAATTGCAGTGCCCTATTCTTAATCGAGCCAAACTAACCTCCTTGCGACGAGATGTGCAACAGGAAGTTACCCAGTTTATCGGAAGTTCTTTCACTTCTCTAAACGTATTACCGCGGAGAGCTGACCACTCGTCGTGCCAGGATGACAGCACCACTCTCCGCACTTCAAGCCTTAAGTCTTCCGAAGTAACACGTGAGATGGTAATACTGGGTTCTGTAGTTGCCGTCTTTGCTGCTAAGTCTGCCATTTCATTCTCCGGCAAACCTACGTGACCAGGAATCCATGCACACACCGCGTCAACGCCAGAAGCGTGTAAAACATGGAGGGCATCCTGGATACGTTGTACAATAGGGTGGGGGCTGTACAACTGACAAAGGCTCTGCAGTGCACTAAGGGAATCGCTCAAAATCAGGCAGTCACCTAATTTACGACGGCGAACATACAAAACGGCTTTATAAATTGCATAAAGCTCTGCAGTAAAAATGGAGGTGCTATTTGGAAAACCGAATGTATATGGTTCGATTCCATAAACATAAGCACATCCAACACCATTGGTGCTCTTTGACCCATCGGTGTAAATATATCGACGGTCAGTGTAGCCTGACAAAAATTCTAAGAAACTCGTGCGGATACTTGAAATAGGCATCATGGACTTCTGGTGTACGGTCATTCCAAGATCTACATGGGGCGTGCCAGATAGCCAAGGGGGGTAAAGCCTCTCGCCCTTGGCGAACATCCTAGGCAGTTCCATTCCAAGTTTCACTAGAAGGTCTTGGAAACGGAACCCCGCAGGCTTAGGACCAAGGGTGCTATTCCTATATCGTTCTCTTAGCGTGGTGGTGAAAAAAGAAGCGAACGTTGGGTGCTTAGGCATACATCTAAGCGCAAAGCCATAATTTGCCAAGAAAATCTCACGCCGGTATTGCAGAGGAGGCTCTGCGGACTCGGCGTAAAGGCTCACCACTGGGCTTGTTGGAAAAGCTCCTGTTGCAATACGGATGCCCCTATTATGGATCGTGTCTGATCTTCTCAGCACTGATGGTCGTGCTGACGAATAAACAATACACCCATAGTCTAGCTTGGATCGGATGAGTGCGCGATACATTCGCAACAAAATTGTCCGATCCGCTCCCCACGATTTGCCATTCAGTACTCGCATAATATTTAGGGAACGGTCACATCGTGCTCTTAGCTGTGCAATATGCGACGACCAACTAAGCTTCCTGTCCAAGATCAAACCCAGGAAGCGCGTCTCTTATGCGAAGGGAAGTAAATCTGGACCGAAACGGAGCGAAGGTGGTAATCGTCTCCTACGACGCCGGAAATTAACGCAGATTGACTTCTCAGTTGAGAAATGGAAGCCGTTTTTCACGCTCCATTCTCTAAGGTTGTCCAAACATTGCTGCAGGCGCCGTTGTAAGAAAGCCGTGCGCTGAGAAGTGCAATAGACAGCGAAGTCGTCTACGAATAGGCATGACGAAACTCCAGGTGGAACACATTTCCAGATGGAGTTAATTGCTATAGCAAAGAGCGTGACACTTAGCACCGGACCCTGAGGTACTCCCTCCTCCTGAACAAAAGAATTAGAAAAAACCGAGCCGACCCTTACTGGGAAAAAGCGGTCCTTCATAAACTCCTGAATGAACAGTGGTAGGCGTCCACGTATGTTCCAGGCATACAGGGAACGTAGAATCCCTGCTCGCCAGCATGTATCATAAGCCTTCTCAAGATCGAAAAATATGCCAACGGTTTGACAGTTCTTCATAAAGCCGTCCATTATCTGTGTCGATATTGACACAAGGTGATCAACAGTTGAACGACGTCGTAGAAAACCACACTGGATGTTAGTCAGTAGGTTACGACTTTCTAACCACCATACCAATCGTCCATTGATCATTCGTTCCATCACCTTGCAAACGCAACTGGTGAGGGAAATAGGACGATAGCTGGAGGGAAGATGACCGTCCTTTCCAGCCTTCAAGATGGGAATAACGGTGGCGTCCCGCCAATTTTCTGGGAGTATACTGTATACTGTCAACCCAAACACGATTGTAGACCTCGAGCAGGAATGCCTTACCTTCAGGAGAGACCTGTTGTAACATTTGTACATGAATACCGCCCGGTCCTGGTGCTGATAATCGCGAAGAATGAAGAGAATGGTCCAGCTCCGCCATGGTGAAAAGGCGATTGTAATCTTCTACGTTTCTAGAACGAAACGAGAAGCCTTGAGATTCCACTTGAGTTTTAATTGGAAGGAACTCAGGGGAGTAGTTTTCTGAGCTAGACACTTGAGCGAAAGCACTGCCAAACATATTGGCCACCTCAAATGAATCAACAAAGCTCCTGTGGCTGTTTTTAGTACCGCTATTGGTAGTTGGGTCGTTTTAGCTGCAACACGCCTTAATCTATCCCACACAACCGAGGAAGGCATGTGTCGGTTAAATGAAGCTACAAATTTGCTCCACGATGACTTTTTGCTATCCTTAATGACTTGTCTGGACCTGGCGCGCATTTTCTTGTATTCGATTAGGTTATCCAACGTAGTGTGACGTTGGAAGACCCTAAGAGCACGCCTTCGAGCACGTATGGCATTCCGACATTCTTCCGTCCACCAGGGGAGGGGAAATCGACGAGGGTGTGAAGTCGACCGCGGAATTGATTGTTCAGCAGCAGAGAGAATCGTCTCCGTGAGATGCTAGTCCAAATCATTCACTGAGTCGTGCTCGTTCGACGTAAAGACAGCCAACTGGGTGTAAAGGTTCCAGTTGGCATGGTCCAAGCGCCATCTGGGCATACGTGTGGAATATGTATCTTGGCTCAAGAGACTAATGAGACATGGGAAGTGGTCACTAGAGTGTAAATCACAGATGACATTCCATTGTAAGGAGACTGCCAACTGAGGTGAACAAACTGCAAGATCAAGGTGCGAGAAACTATTGTAAGAGTCCGAAATGAATGTAGGCTCTCCGGTGTTGAGGAGAGCTAGGTTGTTACTATGTAAGAAATCAGCAATGAGCGTACCTCTCGCACAAGCGCGATTTGAACCCCAAAGTGGGTGGTGCGCATTGAAGTCTCCCATCAACAGAAACGGTGTTGGTAACTGGGAAACCAGATCTTCTAAATCAATGTGCGAGAAGTCATGGGACGGAGGCAAATATAGATTACAGATGGTGAAATGTATGTTTGGCAGTTTAATCCGTAGAGCAACTCATTGTATATCAGAGTGCAATGGTAGAGTTTGCATATATACGTCAGCTGTCACAAGCATCATAGCGCCGCCATGTGCCGGTACACCCTCTTCTGGTGTGACGTCACACCGTACTGGGGTGTATCGCCTTAGATGGAAAGCGTCTTGAGGACTCAGCTTAGTCTCTTGCAAACATGCGATTTCTTTGAGCAAAATCTCAAGTTCTGGCCGTTGAGTTCGAATTCCACGTATGTCCCATTGTAGGATAGCCATATTGCAATGTGTATGGGACCGATAATTCCAAGGTAACTCTTCATTACTTTGGAATAGGCGGTTGTCGAATTAATTTTGCCCTTTTCTTCTCTCTTGGGCTTACATTTTTATCTGACGCTTTTTCGCGCCTCTTTTCCACTGGGGGTCTCCCAGTGTGGGCAGATTCCAGCTCCATGTCCTCTGCCGAGGACGTCCGTGTTCCGATACTGAATTTTGGTTCGAGAGCTTCGAACCGATTTGACACGGAGACCGGCGAAGATGAAAGACGCCGGTCAGTGTCCACCCCTGAAGATTCTCCAGAAGAGGATATTCGAGATCTTCGAGGAGATGTTCGTGGACTCTTATGTCCCTTCGATGTACTGGGATTGGGCATACTATTTTCCTTGAGGAAGTCGGTCCTTGTGTAACTCTTTTTAAACTTGATCGGTGAGGCTTCATATCTTACGGGCTTGCTAGTTTTTTGTCCTGATCTTGATGCTTTTGATGGTGATGTAATACTGATGTTCTTTGCATTTGCGGATTTTGTTGCGGATTTTGTAGACGTTAACACAGATATGCGTGCCGATGTAGAAGGCTTAGGAATTGAGCTACGGGCTGTGAGTGTTTTTTGTGATATTGTTGCCCCATTTATATCGCTGGTTTGTGTTGCGATTTCTCGTCCTTGTGCCGGTTTAGCTACAACTGAGCTAAAGGTACCGGATCTTGGAAAAGAGGGTTGGCGTATTCGCAAGAGCTTCCGGGATTCTGAGAAGGGCACCTTCTCTATAACCCGTATCTCTTGGATCGCTCTTTCCTTTACAAAACGGGGGCAATCTCGGGAACTACAAGGATGTTCACCTCTGCAGTTCACGCATGACGGCGCTGAACTACAATAACCATCGTGTAATGCATCCCCACAGTTATTGCAAAACTCGCTTGTATGTCCAAAGCGCTGGCACTTAAAACATCTGAGTGGGCTCGGGATGAAAGGCCTAACTTCGATCGACTCATACCCTGCCTTAATCCTTTGTGGGAGATCTACCCGATCAAAGGTCAGGAACAGGGTACGTGTTGGCTTCAGTTCACCCCCCTCTTTACGCTGAACCCGGTAAACGTTAGTAACGCCTTGTTCCAAAAGATTTTCTTGAATCTCCTCATTACTTAGATCATCCAATGCACGGGTGTTTATCACGCCGCGCGAGGAGTTCAAAGTTCTGTGCATCTCCACACTGATAGGATAACTGGCTAGCATATTCGCTTTCAGTATTTTAGCTGCCTGGGTGGATGAATGTGTTTCAACCAGCAGTGTTCCATTGCGAGATCTAGTGCATGACTTTACTGGACCAGCAATATTATCCAGACCCTTTTGAATGGTAAAGGGGCTCACCGATAGAAATGTTTTACCTTCCTCCTTTCTAGTAATAACTAAGTAGCGAGGACCACAACACTCGACTGCTTCTTTTCCACTTGCTTTGCTGTTTTTGTTGTTGTTTGGAGTTTTTGTACTCATGGCGATGATATCCTCCACCATTGCAAATGTCTCCGATGGCATGCTCACTTCCTGGGCGCCACCCCGGCTTAGATGAGAGTCCTGGCCTGGACCTTGCTCACCCTAGGGTCTTACAAAAAAAAAATTATTTTCTTATTTAACGACGCTGTCAATTGCCAGGATCACATCAGCGTCGCCGGTGTGCCGGAATTTTGTCCCGCAGGAGTTCTTTTACATGTCAGTAAATCTACTGACATGGAGCTGTCGTTTTTAAGCACACTTAAAAACCATCGGCCTGGGCCGGGTTTGAACCCGCAACCTTGGGATCCGTAGGCCAGCGTCTAACCAACTGAGCCACCCAGACCGACCCTAGGGTCTTACCTCCCAATGTATAGACAGAGGGACCCAATCGTCTTCAGGAGTGCATCAGCTCATGCAATGGCCCCTCCCCGGGACTGACCTTTATCAGCGGATACGCACACAGATCCTACATGATAACCAGGGGCTGGGACTTACGCTATTACCCAGTCACCCCATGCGTTACCCCATCCTCCTACAACTCGCGCGTAGGTTATCCATCAGACTGTGTACAGGGAGGTATCAGGTGGGAGGTCAAACACAAAAGTTAACCAAAGTTGATTGGGCGTTTGGCAGGTGCCCTCTCACCTCTTGGAGGAACCCAATCGAGAGTTTGGCTCGGGGCCCCGGGTACGCCAAACCCGTACCTACCGTAGTAGGTGCCCCTGGGGGAGTTTGATTTCGGAGTCCTCTTCTCCTAGAGGAGTCGTCGACCTAGACTAACGAGCCTCATCTACCCGTTTGGAGTGTTCTTTGCTTCCCCTCACCTCTTGCCTACCAATAGTCAAAATGACACTTAGTAGGCCGTCTGGATCGGGTACTGAGCCCCTCCGCCACGGCAAGGCGACACTCCTTCGGAGGGGGGGGTGGGAAAGAAGAGATGACCAAGGTAAGGTCATAAGGTCAGATAGGAAAGCTACAGTGAGGAGCAAAACACTATAATCTTCGCAAAACTTAAAGGCATATGGAGGCGGGGCGTACTGCGGACTCCAGCGAATCCTACGCTTGCCCCTTCTACCAGCGCTGCCGAATGCGGTACACGCATTTCACACACTGTTATGTACAGAACCTCTGCCGGTACACGCACTACGCTTGGCAACAGCGCTCTGCTTGAGCGTTGGCCAGCGTTCACATGCCTTTAACTTTTGCGAGCGGTATAGGAAGTGGAAGTAATGTTCTGTTCAGCTTGGGTACCTTGTGGTCGCCATCCACCTATCCCCTAGACGGGGACCCATGAGGGAATATATATAATGTCTGCCCTCACAAATGTTTTTTTCCACAGCTTGCGTGAAACCTTTGTCAGGGTCAGTTTAGTCAATGTGTGTGCAGTTCGCCCGCCTCATTTGAGAAACTCTTATAATCGTTTTACAACACGGGCCAATGTTCTTTAGTCCTTTCTGCAGAATTGCTGCTTCTTAACATGAACCCTTGCAGCTAATGAAACAGTAAAGAAAACGAATTCAGAATTTGGGAAACTGAGACCACGTGAAGTCAATATATAACAGTCACTTCCTTAAAATCAGGGTCAGTATTGGTCTTCAAGAACAGGGATAGAGATGTCTTTTCGGACGCGTGGAGATGGCTTTATGACAGTCATTAGCTTTCGGTAACGCACATTTCCTTTGTGAAGCACCTGCACATGCGTTGACTAAACAGACTCTAATCTGTCTAACCAACTTCCTCACCATTCCATCTCTCATCGTTTCCCCACAAATCTCCTACAATTGGCGATGAATGTTTGCCTACGGAACGACACACCATTTCTCGCATTCAAAAAATGAATCACTGATTTCCCTTCACAGTTAGCGGGTCGTTTGTTTTAAATATTTTAAAATGGCCTAAAAATAGGAAAACAGAAAGTGATGATTGCTCACAGCTACATCTGACTTCCAAAATGAATCAAGGAAGTGATCACACATTTTCAAAATCGTAATTGCAACGCTTCAGCGGCAAAATATTTAAACGGTACTCACACAAAAACACGCCTGGTAAATTGTGCTCATTAATGAGATCTAAATTTCTATGCAGTAAAATTGTGTCCATATCTTACGGTTTACCTTATGCAGAAGCCATTCAGAATTAAGAGAACTTCAGAGGCTCTTGCTAGAAAATTCAAGATATACGTTTCATTTGTCATAAAAGTATCGTTAAAGTATGGTAATAAAATCAAAATTGTAAGAGCCATTTTTGAGAAAATCAACATTTTAAAAAAGGTTTCCAGTAAAGGGTAGTATAGGGTGGGGTAGATTTTCTTGTAAATCTTCATGTCGCATCCTTGGAAATTGCTGAACATGTATACCAAATTTGGCATTCAATCAACTTTTCATTTTGAATTATGCTGTAAAGAGACAGATAGATGCACACACACCTTTTTTTTTTAAAAAAATACCTTTTTTGGATTCAGAAAGTCTCAAAATGTACATTTCAGGCAAAATATTTGTTCAAATGTTTGGGTGGAATATTCCTCTACTTATCGTATGTGTAGGTGACGCAACTAAAGCTTGCCAACGAGAGCTGCGCGAAACTTCGGTCTATTCGGATAAAGTCGGGTTACCTCACTCGATTGAAGACCACATGCCATCTCCATTCCCCGCATTGTACTTGCTGCCCCACTGTCCACTCTCTGCCCTTTCATTCATTGCGATATGCACTCCTCGAGACGTTGTTAAATACCGGAGCTCGTAATAGGGATACTGTTGCCCTGCACCAGGCGTAACGGTACGTTTACGAAAATAGTCTTCTGCGCATCCTGCAGATTGGCAATTTTTAGTTGCGCCAGCGCTAGAAGAGAAAGTTAAAAAAAAAAAAAGAAAAGAAAAAAAAATTCTTATAAATCACTAAAGCTTACGTATGTCTTAGAAAACATACATTCTTGTGTCTGCAATGCTCTAGACATAATGTAATCATGGTAAACTTAGGTATATATATTAGATCGATTCATGACATCATTAAGCCTATCGTTGCGTTACTGCTGTTACTATTGTTTTCGTATTGCTGTATAACTACTCTGCTGACTTTAAAGTAGTGTTACATACATTGCCTATACCTTTTATTTTAAATCTGAATTGTTTGATAATTTGAATCTTTTCTTGGGCCCTTGATATTCGAGTTACAGAAGTTTCAGTGTATTAAAATAGGTAGTAGACAAATGATCTTGTCCATTAACCCCCATCCAACACACCCTCCTATGACAAATGTTTTCTTATAAATCAGGTAAGTGAAGGAATGCTAACTCAGGTATTTCTAAATAAGAGATCTTTGTCAGATATTTGAAACATAGGCCTCGAGGATTCACAATTCTTTTGTTTTTTCTTATTTGCTTGCTTTGAATCCTTTCGGATGGCTAAGGAACAAAGTGAATTACAAGACTGCTTCGGATTTTATTTGTTTCCCTGAGATGGAATAAAAATGGACCAAAGTGAAATGGAATAACTTGGGCGAAAGTTTCAATGCAGTGATCATTCCCATACTCAAGATGTTAGTCATTTGGAAGATTTCTAAACTTTGATGCTTTCAAGTTAAATGATAAAGATATTTTATCTACGTCTGCAACAAATGGCAATAGCAGAGGAATATTCTCTTTTCATACCCAAAAGAGATTTTCCAATCTTCTGCTACGTTTGCGATTAGCCAATCCTAAAGGCAGATAACAAAGAAGTAAAAATCCACATAAACTGTCGGAAAAAATCGCAATAGGAAAAGCATGCACGTTTTGAAGACTGATTGAAATATAAAAACTTTACATTTGTTATAATCGACATACGTTGTTGAATCTGGAAAAAAAACTGGTTTTTGTTAATCCCTGGACACGCGATTCCTAGGGAGAAGAAAACGTCAAATAAACATTTTATTTTCTAATTATTTACAAAAGAAGGATCTTTATCTTTTTAACGTTTAAAATAATATAATTGTAAACTTGCGATATATCAAAATAATACTTAACCATGCCTTGATTAAATAGGAAGCTTAGAATCTTGAACAACCAATAAACATTAATTCTGGAGTAACATAAATATAAGGTGTCTCCCAGACGTCACGTCACCAGTTAAGGGTTAATTACACAGTAATGTACCTTTACATTTGAATACCACACATGCAAGCATAATATGTAATATTAGAAGTAATGTTTCATAACATGGTGTTGTATTTTTATATTTATTTTAATTTTAGAATTTTAAAGAAAGAAATAATAAATGACATGGTTAATTAGCAATTTAGATGTATGTTTAGAATAACGTTAGCGAGGTTCATGGCAGTATTTTATTAGGTATCAGTTTTTCCATGTTTGAGTTTTGTGTATTATTTATATAAATAATGTTATACTAACTAGTAATTGTGTAGCATTCCGGTGAGAAGAAAAGTAGTGAAGGGAACATAGGCAGCTGGTCGACCAAAGAATGGAAGTTTTTCGTCCACTTGAGGATCATAGGCAGAGTCATACAGATACTTTTTCTTCCACAGCTGATCCGAAGATACATCATCACCTAGTGGCTGCCCACATCTAGAACAATTTCCAAAAATCTGTCACTTTCTCTAACCATAACCCTTACTTAATATCTCTTCTACAGACTATTTTTACAAAACTATGTATTTCATGTTAACCAAGATAAAGGTTTATAGAAAATTTTCAACTATTTTAAAAACCTAACCCTGTCAGACTTATCATCATCATTATCATCATTATTGGAGTACCCTAGAGATACAGTGTATAAGAGTAGAGTACTTACTAAAACACCTACTCTACAAATGACACACCTATAATTATTATGTATTTATGTTAACAAACATACTGTTGCCCCGTTTGCCCACACACGGCTTGTGTGTTTAAAAACACCAACAGTAAGTTTGTTGGCATAAATAAATAATAACCACCATCTGAAGGTCATTTAATCCCGGGATATAAAGCACTTACAATAGTAAGTCGCCATTGGGGTAATTGTTTCTGATGTGAGACTGCCTCTGTGGTTTACTGGGAGAAATACGAATCGGTGGAGAATTCAATGTCATTCTGGCAGGCTGTCACAGTAGTTCAATGGTTAGAGCACCTACCTGGTAAGCGGAAAGTCTGTGGTTTAAGTCCCAGCTGTGGCACTGAATTTTTCAGTTCCGTTTCTACCTCTCTGACATACCTTTAATATCACACGGGTAACTCCGTAATAAATGGATAGGTACCCGGGTGACCTGCCCTTGCTCTTTGTTCTTGGTGTATCTTCAAAATAAGAGATTATTGGGTGAACAGGTTATTTCTAGATAGGTAAAGGGTTTCTTTCAAACAAGTACTGCTCAGCAATGAATTATTAAAGGAGGAGGAGAAAGAGGAGAAGAAGAAGAAGAAGAAGAAGAAGAAGAAGAAGAAGAAGAAGAAGAAGAAGAAGAAGAAGAAGAAGAAGAAGAAAGGAGGAGGAAGAGCTGAAAATACAGCACTCATACACTTCCGTCGAGCAGAACCTCAACATATTTCAGATATTCGTAGGCAGAGGGTTTCATTGCGAGTTGAAACACACATGTTAAGTTATAAAAAAATAATTAGAACACTTGAGAAACTTTATTTAAACCTATCTTATTTTCCCGACTGTGGGCCCGACGGCGCGCCGAGCGTTTGAAGCTATATGATAATATGACGATGTTACAAAATCAATTTGATTCTCCAGCTGAGTTTGTATTTGCGTCTCATATTGTGTATTGCCTGCAAGAATTCGAAATTATATTTGCTTCAAAGTGTTTTGCTTGAAGCATTTCCTTGACGAAGAAGAAAAGCACCAGCATAAATATCACTTTTGTAGTACCAGCAGTAAACTGAGCTCAAATTCAAATATTTCTAAGATTATATTTCTCTTTCAACAACTGAAACGTCAGCAGACGTTTCGCCAATTCAGCTGAGACTTTTACGTGCAGGAAATGCATGCAGGGCATTTTATTCCAATAGACTGGTACAGTTAGAAGTGAAAAGTAGCCTTCCAGGTTTTTCTGAGCAATTACTCCTCGTAGAAGCGCTCTTCCTAACATTCTCTTGCATTCTTGTTGACAAAGGTATAACTGTAATGTCCAGATTTCTTTCTTTATATTCAAAATTTCGCTAGGTTTATAATTCTTTCCTTTTCATTTTTACGTTGTATTTCCGTCTGTTTGCTCTCCTTTTTATTCTGTCACATACATACATATAAACCACTATAAAAAATAAAAAATAAAATAAAACTTTCACATCTAATAACCGAGCTTCTAAGTTCTATGCCCGGCCAGGCCCGTAGCCAGTTTTATAGGAAGGGCGAAATAAAATAACGTTCAAAAGAAGATAAGTTGCTGTCACAGCGATAATCAAATCCATCGTTATGTGATAGTTTTAAAACCCTTTTTCTCTTTGCATGACCAGAGAAAGAAACAAAAAGTACTAATTGCGTTTCAGCAGTTTAAAAACTGAAATATTTGACATTTCAAACCAATATTAAAGAATATCTCGTAAATACTTAATGCCCAATATATACGTACCATACTTGACAAAACTTGTGTTTTAACAAGATCTACATTTTTGTATACAATTTCTTTTCAACCTTTTCTGAGATGTTTGTTATATGTTTTTTCCAACTTAGCTTTCTGTCGAAAGTGATGCCTAAGTATTTGGCATCATCAACTGCTTTGAGTGGTTTACCATTATAATTTATGTTAATATAATATTAATATTATGTTAATATTATGAAATGGTTAGCTGGTGCTAAATGGGGCTGCTCAAGGAGAGTCCTTAACACAACATACAAAATGTATATTAAACCAAACCTCTTGTACTGTTCTGAAGCTTTAATAACAGCAGCAAATGCTAACATCAATAAACTTGAACAAATACAAAATCAGGCTCTTCGCCTAATCACTGGAGCAGTTAAATCCACACCTATTGATGCCATGCTTGCCTTAACACGGACCCCATCAATAACAACAAAAATAGAAGAACAAGCATTGCTCCAACACGAGAAAATGTTACGACTGCCAAACTCTAAATGGACAGAAGAGAACCTCCCCCCTTCAATCCTTAAAACTCATAGTAGTTTCCTAGAAAAGGTAACACAGATTAAATCCAAATTGAACATTCCTAACACCAGAGAAAATCTACTTATAAGAGAAAATCCATTCGAATTATTGCAACCTACCTTCAATTTGGAATTAATAGAGGAAATAAGTAAATCAGACACACCAAAAGAAATACAAAAACTTCTAGCTCTGGAAACAATCAATACTAGGTATCCCACAGAAGAATGGCTGCACATATATACTGATGGATCCTCGAAGGAAAACCTTACTGGAGCTGGAGTTACATGTTCACATTTTTCCTTTTATCATTCTGTTGGCAGAGACACAACAAATTATGATGGAGAAATAGAGGCTATATACATTGCTCTCCGACAATTATTAAATCTTCCCTTAAATAAATTTAACAAGGCAGTAATTCTTTCAGATTCTAAAGCTGCAATTCAGGGAATAAGTTCAAATACTACAAAGAAGTCAACAAAAATTAGAGAATGCTACAAAATGTTAACACAACTCCAAAAAGTTAATAAGACTGTTCATCTCCAATGGATTCCAGCACACTGTGGAGTCATGGGGAACGAAGCTGCAGACTCACTTGCAAAGAAAGGCACAACAATAAAACAAAGTCTAAATTCAATTTCTCATATTCCTCAATAAAACGCTTGATCATTAAAAATTTTTCTCATTCATACCTACAAGAAATAGAAACAAATGCCAAAGATAAAAAATGGATTACACTACTTTCCAACCCAGATATAATCCCCCAGAGACCAAGGAAAACAGCGGTTGCAGCCTTCCGACTATTGACAAATCATGACTGCTTAGCAAGTTATCTCTACAGAATAGGTATCTCAGCCTCACCAATATGTGTCCTGTGTAACGATCCAGCAGAAATGAACGAAGACCACTTGAAGACCTGTGAAGCATTAAGATCAGAAGAAACTACAGTTCAAAAGTATTGGAAAGCACGAATGCTAATGGCTTCATTGCCAGATGCAAGGCACTAGAAAACAACATATTTGTATACTAAGATATTGCGTATCTCTTGAGGTTTACCAGTTACACAATTCATTCGCAATGAACAGAACATAACAGGCTGTTCGTACAAAATTCAAGATATACGTTATATTTGTTATGCGAATCTTAAACATGTGGTGTTTTGATAAAAATCGTTTGAACCATTTTTGAGGAAATCAAAAACAACGGAATTTGTTTCATGTAAAGGGTAGCTTGACTAAGAGGATTTTCTTGAAAAATGTTGTGTCACGTTGAAGATGGCGAACTTAAGCACTAATTTAGTATTTAACCCATTTTTCGTTTTTACTTTCTTTCTTACGTATAGTATGGCAAGTAGGGGAGGTAGTGTATTCGACCCCAAATTTCGATGTCGAGATTTCACCGCAAATATATGGTTTGAGACCCTGAATCCAAAACAAGTAGTTTTAGAAAAAGGTTCGCGCGCGCGCGCGCGTGTGTGTGTGTGTGTGTGTGTGTGTGTGTGTGTGTGTGTGTGTGTGTGTGTGTGCATAACTCAAAAATCTGATGTGTTGCACTCACATGACTTTCTCTACTCTTGTACTAACCATTCTTACAAACTCTTATTCCTATATCTTCCTCATGTTAGTTAAGATAAACATTTGTACAAATTATCTTATAGCTTTTTTCCTTGTAGGTGCAACGGGAACTTAGAATGCAGTAGGCCTTTTGCGATAGTCAAATGTTTTAAAGGTTTGAGATTCTGTTGATATTGCACACTTAACATATAAAAAATGAACAACGATGATCCATTTCATGGAAGTTCTTAGTTTTCCGAAACTCACACACATAACAAGGAATATCTCCGAAATGATTCACCCTACAAGAAAATTTATTTAGATATAAATTGTGTATTTTAGCAAGATCTGCATTTTTGTATAGTACGATTTGGTCTATCTCTAACTGTTTACCAGTTATGCAAAAGTCGTCCAGAGGAAATACGACTACAGGGGCTATAGCCAGAAAATTCAAGATAAACATTTCATTTGTCATAAGCATTTCTCAAACATATGACATTTTAATCAAAATCGATAGAGCCATTTTCAAGAAAATCAAAATTTTCCATGTAAAGGGTAGTTTAGGATGGGGCTATTTTCTTCAAAATATTCGTGTCACATCCTTGAAAGACATTAAACTTAAATACCAACTTTGGTTTGTAACCGACTTTTCGTTTTTGAGTTATGCTGTCCACAGGCGCAAAGACGCGCGCGCACACACACACACTCACACACACACACACACACACACACACACACACACACACACACACACACACACACACAAATACACACACAGACACACACGGACATTTTTCTAAAAATGCTTTTTTTTTTTTTTGGATTCAGGGGGTCTCAAAACATATATTTCCGGTGAAATCTCGACATCGAATTGTTGGATGGAATACAATACTTCCCCTACTTACCAGTAGATAAAGTAAAAACGAAAAGTCGGTTAAAAGTGTGTTTGTGAACAGCATAACTCAAAAACGAAAAAGTCGGTTAAAAACCAAAGTTGATATTTAAGTTTAATATCTTTCAAGCGTGCGACACGAAGATTTTGGAGAAACTTACTCCACCCTAAACAACCCTTTACATGGAAAATTTTTATTTTCTCAAAAATGGTTCTATTTTGATTAAAATTGTATATGTTTAAGATATTTTTATGGCAAATTAAATGTATATTTTTAATCTTCTGGCTATAGCCTACGTAGTCCTGTTTACTCTGGACGACTTTTGCATAACTGGTAAACCGTGAGAGATAGACCAAATCTTTCTGTACCAAAATGTAGATCTAGTTAAAACACAGAAGTTATGCCCAAATGCATTTTTTGTGGAGTGAACTACTAGATTTCGGAGATATTCCTGTTATTTTTGTGAGTTTTGCAATACTTAAACTTTTCTCAAATGAAAGATCGCCATTCACCTTTTTGTCTTTTGGCCGTGGAAAGAAAACTGAATTTCAAAGCCTTTATAAAACGATCAGCTTTAAAAGATTTGACTATCACTCAAAGCCTACTGTATTCCCATATTCCCCTTGTACCTACAAGAAAATGAACAGTAAGATAATTTCTGCAAATGCTTATCTCGACTAACACGAAGAAGATTAGGAATAACAGTTTGTAAGAATAGTTAGTACAAGAATAGAGAAAGTCATGTGAGTGCAAGACAGATCTTTTAGTTATGCTGTTCACATACACACACACGCGCGCGCGCTCGCGACTCTCTTTCTAGAAATACTTTCTTTTGATTGAGGGAACCTCAAAACACATTTCTGGTAAGCGACAGTTTTACCAACCATTCCAAGTACACAATTTTATTGTAAATCGTTTTCGTATTCAGAGATTGCGCGAGTATAGATATGTTTAGTAGCAGGCAATTAGGCTCGAAGCTTTCGATTCTTCTCAATACATTCCTATATGCAGGGCCGTATTTACGTAAGGGCAAACCGGGCAATTGCCCAGGGCGGCACATTTTAGGGGGCGGCAGAATTACTAGAAAGCTGCAAAAAAAAAAAAAAAAAAAAAAAAAAAAAAAAGCATAGACATGAAACATCAAGTTCCTTTTGATTCTGGATAAATTGATTGATTGAAGAACTGAATAACAGAGCTTCTTCCTACAAGGAATTCAGTGAACCATTTATGTTTTGGACAAATCTGAAGATGCTTAGAAATTCAGGAAGGATCATCCAGACTTCAGAAAGTCTACAGTTCGGATCTTGAAGATTCAGCATTTGTACTTGAATGCTTACACTTCAAAAGTTACATAGAAAAGAATGAAAATGCGACGCACTCTCCTACACAGCTGTAAGGTAACTGTCTAGAGAGTGTTTACCCAAACTTAAGCATAGCTCTACAAATATACTTGAGCACTCCTGCTTCCAACTGCTCAACTGAGAAATCATCTTCTGCTTTAAGACGCATAAATAATTATTTAAGAACATCACAAGTGAAGGTTCGTCTTAGTTATCTTGGTGTTGTTGCAATTGAATCTGACTTACAGTGAAAATGGACTGTAACTAACTCATAAACTTGTTTGCAAATGACAGGGCAAGGAGGAAGCCTCTTGTTATTTAAACAGTGTATGTTTTGACATTTAATATGGGGTGATGCCTCTTTAGTGTAAGTTCTTTCTATTAAGATGTTCCTACTTAAATTTTAATAAACTCACTTATTGTGTTTGCCACTCATACTTAAGTATCCAAACTAGTGAAACCATTCTCTATGTTGTGAAAATTTAAGTAATATATGTATGGCAAGTTGGGGGGGGGGGGGGTAGCAAATGTTTTTTGCCCAGAGGCGTCAGAGGTCCTAAATTCGGACCTGCCTATATGCATACAAAGCACACATAATGGGAGGGGGAACAGGTGTGCATGTTTACCTTTGTGTGGAAATTTTAGTTCTAAAAACTCAGCTTGAAGTAACCATAAGCTTGTATGAAGACGCGGGCCCAATAGGCATAGGCAATCATCTGTCGTGAGTACGCAGACGTTCCGTTGTGTTGCACCATTCCAACATGGCGTTGAAACCTCTGCAGTCTGTTTAGAAGATAAGTTAGTCACAACTATACCTTAAACAGATATCTAGCATCTTTAAGCTTCATTTCGATTTATTTTTTGTTTTGACGTCATTACTTTGTTTCAAATATGGATTTTATGGTCCTGTGCCAAGTGTTAAGCATGGTTACATTTTAAAAATAGTTTTTACTATTACAGAATTGTTTACACAGGTATTAATCAATATTGTAGAAAGATTCGCTAATCAAAAACTGTTGTAACAGTTGTTTATAGGAATACTGAAGTGATATTTTAGCCTGTTTGGTCAAAAAATCGATTTTGGACCTTTATTGCAAAAAACCTCACCACGCCTTAAAGAATATATCTGCAAAGTTTTAATCTCCTAGAGAAGGAGGAATACACATTTTGGACGTCTTTTTTAAAACGGCGCGCCTCTGCCACTGCCTTTTAAATGGGCGTGTCTACACCTTCCATTTCATGAAGACTTGGAATAAATTGTTTTTAAAAGAGGCGCTAAGTGTTCTGCTTCTATGCGTTCACCGTAGCCTTATTGAAATTTTTTCCCAATAAATCCCCTAGACGACAGTGTTTTTCGTTTGTCATTTGTTGGTTTCTGAAGTTATTTACCGTGCTTATATTTGGCTTGGCGGATTGCTGTTATTTTCTGTGCATTTGATCTTAATTTTGAAATAATTTAGTGTGCTTACGAGGTTATTTGAGTGTAATTGTTTATACATACATCGCGTGTAGTTTTAATTACTTTATTTGTGGCGAAAATAAGATTTAAGTTGTGGCGGCAGATACTTCGCTTTTATTTCTATGAACAGACCACGTGTTTGTAAACGCTGTATGTTAGATATATTTTAAAATCGCATTTTTAATTACTCTACTGTTTTAGAATGCCGAAAAGAAAGGGCAGTACATCAACCTTGTGCAAATCGATAAACAAAATCAGATGGGGAAAAATATACTTGCATAGAGGTTAATGAGGAAGCGTGTGACAAAATTTAAAACTCATTTTCCTCGGAAACAATATTTTGTTATTTTTTCACATTAAAAATCTATATTCTCCCACAAAAATCTAACTAGAGGTCTAAACCTTCTTTCCAATGTAGTTCAAAATGTGGGTAGTAAAATGTTTATTCGGAATTTTGATAGTATTTTAGTTATAATTTAAAAAAAAAATAATATACTGTGCTGATTTTATGACAATTTTACAGTTTGCGGTATTAAACATTTTTAAAGAAAAACTATTCATTATATGAACATTTCCATACTTTAATTTGTCACAAAGGTAATAAGAGAGATAATTTTAAAACTTCATTCAACATCTGTTGGAGGAGATAGATTTTGATTATACCCAATAAAATTGATGTAAATATATGAAGAATGTAATAAGATATTGGAATTAAATTTGGTACACGCATTTCTTTAGTTGCTGGAAATGATTGTGCAAAAAACTAAGCCTCTAACTTCAATACTTTAGAAAATCACGTTTTTCACTTCGATGCGAACCGCAAACATCAGTTCAGAAAGCGACGCACATTAAGGGACACTGGGAGTGAAATTTGAAAGTTCCACATTAAAAAATTAAAAGCAATATTAATAATAATTGCAACACTAGTCAGTTTCCCTCATAAAGAATTAGTGCATAGGATGGGATATGTTTCATTCTCTACCTTTGAACAGAGGGGAAAATAGAGCTTTGGATGCTTGTTGCCGCAGCCTTCACTACAACGCAGGCAGAGAGGAATGAGGCGGGGGAGTGCAGGAATAAGCATGCCAAGGCTTCGGAATCCCGTGTTGCTATACTCATACAAGCACCTCCGAAATTTCCCATATGGAAACAACTAGCTTGGAGTTGGCAAGAATACTCTGTTTTTAATATTATGCAATTGTTATGCTCCTCAACAGCTGTATTAGTATTATTTATTTCGTAGTGTACAGTGTACCAAGACAGGTGCTAGTAATAATTTTTCAAAATGGATGAACAATGTGTAATAAAATAATTAGTAAAACGACCATACTTGCAGTTGAAATACAAGGATAAGTTAGTGATAGTAAAATAGGGAAGGCCTCCTGCAACTCTTCAGCGCTTACAGTGTGAGCAGAAGAAAAAAAATAAGAATCCTTAGAAAATATATTTTAATAGAAAAATTATGATAAGTATGTGAATTAAATAAACTTTAAAGCTGGCTTTGCTTGTTGTTTGCAACTGAGAAAACGCCCTGAAGTACTACGGGTTTTGCTATTTTGGCATATTTAATAGATCTTATGCATAAAATGCTTGATTATATAGAAAATAACAACATCGATTGGATCCTAGCAAACAGAAAGCTTTAAGATAAAATGTATATTTTTCAGGAAATAATAAAATATATAATTTGTGAGACAGTAAATTCTTTGCACTTGTCTTGTAAGAGCATTGCCTTTACCAAAGCAAAATTGCTAGTTGCAAATATAGTCAAAAAGATTAGCTTTCAACACTTCACGATGTCTGATGTAACCCTAGCATGGTGATCACAACCGATATGTTCGTTACAATATTAAATAGTAGTAAATAAATTATTTCATGGAATACTTTAAACAAATACCACTCAAGGTTTTCATATTTGGGTTATTACTTTCTCTATCGTATGAAGACTCAGGGGTCTCCGTCTAGGGGATATGTGAATAGTGACCACAAGGTACCCAAGCTGAGCAGAACATTACTTCCACTTACTGGTGTTTTGCTCCTCACTGTAACTTTTCTATTTGACCTTACCTTGGTCATCTCTTGTTCTCTTCCGACCCCGATGCTATTAGGGTTCCCGAGGGCTAGGGAGTCTTTATTTTTCCAACCTCTCCATTTTCGGTATAAAATCTTAACCCCTAACATGCTGACCTGTCATGGCATGTAATACGTCCTCTGATTGGTAATCAGAGGATATGGTCGGTGAATTTATTTTGATAATTCTCCCGGTCAGGTCGGCGAGACCCGTAAACCAACGACAGGTGTGGTCCTCCAGACATTCTGGGGGTTGTGAGAGAGCGATGTGACCGCCAAAACATAAAAATATGGTGCTCTCTAAAAAGCGGTTACATTTACTGCTATTGCTCTCTTCAATATCATCAGTGAAAAATATTGGAGAGCAAGAGGATTAATGACTTCATTGCCAGAAATCCAGCATTAGCTAACAACAACATTTCTTGATAGATTTTTCTTAAATTTTTACTGCGTTTGTATTTATATAAGAATAGGCGGTACACCAAATTTCATTAAAATTGGATAATTTGTTTACTATATATAAATTATTTTATGAACTTAATAGCCACATTTTCAAAATGTAGCTCGCGTCTATTGACTTTTCAAAATTCATTTATATTGGCAGAACTGGTACTCTAAAAGATGGATAACAACTGTATGAAGAGATATTTCAAATACGTTTACTGATTATGCTGTACATATTTTTTTAATAACAAAGAAAATTTAATCTTAAAAATTGTTGATTTTTTCATACAAAAAATGTTTTTGGAATTCATGTTAATGATAACATCAATATTGAATCATAGTTTTGTTCAGCTGCTATTTATGAATATTTTTGGAAATTTTCATTGAATTTGAAGCAAAACTCAGGCGCGACCTTCTTTTGGAATGTGCAGAAATGTAGTTTTGAGAAAAATAGGCTTTTATATAGGAACATGCTGTGTACGTTAAGGGAAGAGCGCTACTTGAAAGGGCCGTAATGGCCACATGGAGTTGGGGATATGCAAAATGTTAGCTGATCCAAATGCACCGGTGTTCCAGGAACATTTAAGGTTAAAAAAAAATCGACTTTTTGACAATTTTGACCAAAATTTCACTCCCAGTGTCCCTTAAAGCAGTTGGATGAGCACTCAAGCTGGAGACTTTGAAACACACGGGAAATGCAGCGCAAGCGTTCTACCAGGGAAAACCGACCTGCATTGATCCGTGTGAGTTTGAGCTCGCAAATTTGTACCTAGCTCAACACGATACAGAGACGGATCTGCGCAGACGAAACAGATGCTAAGATAATAGGACCCTTAAGGGCATCGTCACGAAAGTTTAAGTTCGATGGTTTCAATTACGATCGTGATACTGAGCGGGTTGGCCCAGGCTCTGTGGTCCGCGTTCGAGAGGTCGTGGGTTCAATTCCCGTGGCCGATCTTGTGGACCCATGAGTTTTTTCAGGGCTTTCCCAGGGTCGCTAGGTGAATGCTGGGAAGAGCATTTCCGAATTTCTCGTCCCTCTATTTCATCTCAGTTCCATTTGAATCCGGTCTTTTCAGGGTCGGAGGTGTTTTCGATGAGCGAGTTTGGCGCTGGCGTGTGGGGATTTTGCGCTGTAACTGCTGTTCTCGATGTAGGAGTGGCATTGTAGTCATCTGACCTGCTGGGAGGGACCGATGTCAAAACCCATGTGGCTGGGAGCTGCTTGTCAAACTCTGTTGTTGAGGTGAAGGATCTCCAAGTCATGTTAGGGACCCCTCACGCTGGCTGGCGTCCCTCGCCCGGATTCCAACATGCCCATAGGACGCTTTCATTTCATCCCTTCCTCCAAGGGGTTTGACACACAATTGCCCGGACGCGCACAGTGAGAATCCTTTCTGTTTGTAGTTCAGTTCAGTCCACTCCTGCGATCGTGACACACATTGTCTAATTCTGCGACATCATCGTTGTCCTGCATACGCCTACTGTGAAAGAAATGTTTAAACTGGAAATTTCATTAATTAGAATTATGTAACGACCGCCTCCGTAGCGCAGTTGCTAGCGCGCTTACCTCTGGAGCGATCCCCGGTACCAGCATGAGGATTTTATCCCCTCTGGGAGGTCTGGCACGGGGTGCCCTGCCTCGTTAATCTCGGGGGGACCAATTGAGGAGCTACTTGATAGAAAAATAGCAGTCCCAGGTCGTGAAGACCTCATAACTGGCCGGGAGGGATCAGGACGCTGACCACGTACCGCCCTTCAGTACTGCACTATTTGCACTACTACACCAATGACGCCTGTAGTGGGCCAAGGTGGGGGACGCAGCGGCTGGGCGGTAAGGCTTGGCTCTTCATGGGCTGCTGTGCCGGGGCATAGTTTAGAATTATGCAATAAGCAGAGTGGTTCAGCAAATAGCCCCTGCCATTCATGTGTTTATATTTTCAAAATTCTGATGTGTTGCACTCACATGACTTTTTCTACTCTTTTAGTAACTATTCTTACATCTCGCTCCTCTATCTTCTTCGTGTTAGTCGAGATAAACATTTGCAGAAATTATCTTATTGCTAATTTTCTTGAAAGAGGGAATATAGGAGCGATAGTCAAATCTTTTAGTGCTTTGAAATTCCGTTCTCTTTGCACGGCCAAGGATAAAAAAGTAAATAACGACTATCCATTTGAGAAAAGTTTAAGTATAGCAAAACGCACAAATTGCAAGGAATATCTCCAAAATGTTTCACTCCACAAAAAATGCATTTGGACATAACTTGTGTGTTTTAAAGAGATCTACATTTTTTGTATAGTAAGATTTGGTCTCTCTCTCTCTCTCTCTCTCTCTCTCTCTCTCTCTCTCTCTCTTGTGGTTTACCATTTATGCAAGAGTAAACAGGATTACATAGGCTATAGCCAGAAAATTTAAAATATACATTTCATTTACCATACAAAATATCTTAAAGATATGACATTTTAATCAAAATCGTTTGTCATTTTTTAAAGAATCAAAATTTTCAAAACATTTTCCATGTAAAGGGTCATATAGGGTTAAGGACTCTTCTTCAAAATCTTAGTATGGCATTCTTAAAATATGTTAAGCTTAAATACCAAACTTGGTTTTTAACCAATTTTTCGTTTTTGAGTTATGCAGTTCACAGATAGACACACACATACACGGACCATTTTCTAAAACAGCTTTTGTGGATTCAGGGGGCCTCAAAACATATATTGCCGGTGAAATCTCGACATCGAAATTTTGGGTGGAATACAATACTTCCCCTACTTGCTATACGTAGCAATGATTTTATTTATAAGGGATACAGTGACCTAAGAAGGGCGAAAGAGAGAGAAATAAAGAGAATAAACAAAGGGTCAGATATACTTGTATCGTGTTTTAAAAGTGGAGAAACAGTTGAAATGTACTGTTATAAATGCCTTATTATTGGTTATAGATGTGTCTGTGAAAGTCTTTAACACCCTCCCCCCTCTCGCCCTTTTAAGGTGGTCTTCTTTTATAGCAAAATTATCGCGTAACGCACCAAAACGTGGCCATCATGGCGCTACTGAGCCGGAAGGATGCCTGCTGTCTACCTGATGGATAAGCGATATCCGCCAATTTGGCGGATTTGATGTTAATTGTGTTATTGTTATTCTTCGTCATCGCCAATTACTTACATAGGAGAAACTAACGCCATATACTTTTAAATGCTTCTTTTATTATCTGCTTTTCTGCTGGTTTTTCCGTATTTGCTCACATATATACACAGATATTTACATAACACAAACAACCATACCCAAGGCGGGACTCAAATCCACGATCCCCTGAGCCACAAAGCACCAAATCTAGGCGAGTGTAGCCATGAGAATCTGCCCCAATTGAATCGGAATAAATAGTCAATTCTAAGAATGTTGAGAAACACACGTTCGCGTGCTTTGGTGAATCACTGGTTACTAATTGACATAAGAGTTTATATATTAAAAAGAACTAAACCTAACCTAACCTCCGATGAACGAGAAGCCTAAGCATCGTGGAAAACGCACGCTCGCTTCGCTCGCGCGCTTTGGGGTGACCTCTGGTTACTAAGTAAGCTTATATAAAAACACTAAACGTACCCTCTAATGAATCAGAAACCTAAGTTTATATAAATACTCAATCACAGCATCCTTAGTGTTCATTATGTGTATGTTTCTCAGTCATACAATAAAGGCATTATGCATATGCGCAGTATTGCGACTAAGAATCGTGCTCCGATGCAGTCTTAATCACTCAGCTACGCTTAACCATGCTTTACCAGTATTTGTTTGTTATGTTGGCAGCTGCAAATAATTGTTAGTCATCAATGTTACTAGTCATGATGGTAGCTATGAAAGTTGGAGAGGGATCACCGATCTTCATGATAAATGGGAACTGTGGGAGGAGTGAGGCGTTGTTGTTGTTGTTGTTGTTGTTTTCTAGTGCCTTGCATCTGGCAATGAAGCCATTAGCATTCGTGCTTTCCAATACTTTTGAACTATAGTTTCTTCTGATCTTAATGCTTCACAGGTCTTCTAGTGAACTTCGTTCATTTCTGCTGGATCGTTACACAGGACACATATTGGTGAAACCGAGATACCTAGTCTGTAGAGATGACTTGCCAAGCAGTCGTGATTTGTCAGTAGTCGGAAGGCTGCAACCGCTGTTTTCCTTGGTCTCTGGGGGATTATATCTGGGTTGGAAAGTAGTGTAATCCATTTTTTATCTTTGGCATTTGTTTCTATTTCTTGTAGGTATGAATGAGAACATTTTTTAATGATCAGCGTTTTATCGAGGAATATGAGAAATTGAATTTAGACTTTTGTTTTATTGTTGTGCCTTTCTTTGCAAGTGAGTCTGCAGCTTCATTCCCCATGACTCCACAATGTGCTGGAATCCATTGGAGATGAACAGTCTTATTAACTTTTTGGAGTTGTGTTAACATTTTGTAGCATTCTCTAATTTTTGTTGACTTCTTTGTAGTATTTGAACATATTCCCTGAATTGCAGCTTTAGAATCCGAAAGAATTACTGCCTTGTTAAATATATTTAAGGGAAGATTTAATAATTGTTGGACAGCAATGTGTATAGCCTCTATTTCTCCACCATAATTTGTTGTGTTTCTCCCAACAGAATGATAAAAGGAAAAATGTGAACACATAATTCTAGCTCCAGTAAGGTTTTCCGTGGAGGATCCATCAGTATATATGTGTGCAGCCATTCTTCTGTGGGATATCTAGTATTGATTGTTTCCAGTGCTAGAAGTTTTTGTATTTCTTTTGGTGTGTCTGATTTACTTATTTCCTCTATTAATTCCAAACTGAAGGTAGGTTGCAAGAGGACAAAATGTGATACAAGTATAATGTAGCTTTTCCGAAATACCTACCATTTGAACATGGATAGGTTACAAGGCTCGGAAGGGGGTGAGGTGGTTGGACCCGAGGAGAGACGACAGTAGAGGGCAGGGACCCCAACGACTATAGATTTGAAATCCCCGGTGGCGGTTCGTACACCGGATCCCTACGTCCTGCGGATTCACAGGTCCCCTGGGAGATCTCCCCCGATCTGGAGGACGAGGATTTACAGAGAGTAATGCACCTGCCATGCACACTGAAACTCCTGAAATAACCAAGCAGATGAAAGGTGAAATAAAATGAGAAATGGAGAGACAGGAAATTCGGCATTCGCCTAGCGACCCGGGGAAACTCCCATAAAAACTCATGGGTTAGAAAAGTGGCCACGGGAATCAAAGCAATGTAAGCTTCACACGTTACTACGGAACCATCCCGTTGTACACAAGTAAAAGCTAATCTGCTACTCGTGAATCGTCAACCAGACCGTCTTAAATCATCAGCGCTACCAAGTTGCTATTGTGGTGTCGTGAAAAGTTAGCTTAGGAGATAAACATACCCTGTTATCCTTCTGATCCACTTGCCTGTTGTATTAGGCAGCATTCAGACCATTCACCACGCCACACACAGCACACATCAAGTAGCTCCTCCATAATTGACCCATCCGGGACCTAACGAGGCTGAGTGCACCCCGTGTCAGACCTCCCAGCGGGGGAAAATCCCCATACTAGCACCGGGGATCAAACCCGGGTCCTCCACGCTGCACTACGGAAGCGGTCCCTGGGTACATAACATTGTATAAATTTCTTTTCAGTATTTCTCGGAATTAAATTTTCAACGTTTTCACCTTTTTCAATCCCAAGGAAGTACTCTTAAAATTATGCTCCACACTTCATTTATACGTATTTTTTAAGTTTTAGACAGGGAATGATGTGAACCAACAACTATGATCTTAACCTGAATCACAAAACTCTGCAGCAATTTAAACAAAAATTCAGTTGGTAAAAAGAGCAATCTGAATTTCAAAATTCATAACCTTTTAAATAGCCAATTATTTGACATAGAGAAAATTTTCAATTATGTAGAGTGTCAAATGGTTTAATAAATTTCTTGGAAAACTAGACATTCAATAACGAAAATGGGCACCAATATGAGACGTTGCCAAGGAAAGATTTGCTGTAAGTTGATTCAATGTATTACCTTTAATTGTTGCTTTTTTATATATGGTCCTGGCAATTGATAGCGTCGTTAACAAACATTTGTTTCTGTAAGCTTCTTGAGTTTTTAACATCATTTGAATTTTCTGCACCTCGACAGTCTCATAATGCCGGTAATGTCGATACCCAAGTCATGCTGCGCTGCTGTTATGTTGATCGTATGAGTATATTCACTATAATTCAGTTGCTTGCAAATGGTGAGTTGTTGCAATCAGTTGTGCACTTTCTGCTATTACGGCTCAGTATGGTATGGCAAAGGTTGGCAAGTCTTTCTTTTGGATTGTCTCATTTCCGTTAGACGCTTGCAGTCGTTGCTGCTGTTTCGCTTGTGTTCTTATGCGAAGTTATTCATCTGAAGGCAGCCAAAGAATCAAGGTAAGTTAACAGATAAAATCTTGTAGAAGATGAACAACAAATCATTTAAACACGCCCCATGTTGTGTAAAATAATCTGGCTTCAAACGTTTGCATTATCTTAACCTATTCAGAATCATTGCTTAAGAAGCTTCCTTACCTGTATTTTTCCATGGCCATTCTTGCGCTTTCCAGTCTATTCCCTGTCACAAAGAAGTGAAATGGATGATACAGCTTATAAAAATGCCTAACTCTTCCAAAATACGAATCTTGATCAAATTGTGGTTGATAGAGGTTAGCCTTTCCCCGACAGTGTTCACAGCACGGTGATTTAATACTACTACTACTTTCATCATCACAAACAGAAGCACTCATTTTAAAGTATTTTATCCAAATGAAATTTTGGCCCAAAACTCTCTACGAAACTAGAGACTTTGGTTTCAAGTTAATGGCTACATATAAATTAGCGTATGGAAAGAACAAAATATAAATGAACTTAATGGCGTGCTTTTCTTATGTTTCATTGTTGCTGCTGTAATATCCTTATTTTTATAAAACGCAGGTGGCGTTGGAAGGCTACTTTTCAGTATTTTTCCAATGGATAACTTATTGCTTGCAACACAAAATTTTAGCGTATTGCCCACTAGTTAAGATTATCTATTTAGAATTCATTATCAGTTTTAGTGTATTTTAATCATTTTATGAGATGGTCCATGCGAATGACATACAATATCGATAGATGTGTAAAAAGTGAAAGTGTGTGTGATGTATGAGGACCCCGCAGATGTGTAAAAAGGCCATCCACCGTTATTCAGCCATGGTATACTGGATCTAATGTTCACTTAACGGACCCTGGGGCTGAAAATTACCGAAAAATTATGAAATTGACGATTTTTAGGTGCATGCATATAAATGTTCCCCAAACCTTCAGCCATTGGTTGGCAGTTTAATTAGACTCCGCAATTTTCGTTCCTAGAATTTTTCCAGCATGTGCTCCATTTATGTGGTTTCAATTTCAGTCTTTGGTTTCAAAATCTGAAAATTTGTTTAGGTTTAAAATAAGTACACAAAAAATTTTAAAATATTTTCAATATCCATCAAAGCAAACAAATTAATTGCTTTAAAAGTGATTATTTGTTCCTCCTGTCAGAGATTGATGATGTTTGTTGGGCAATTAGAGTTTATAAAATAACAAAACTGTTGTGATATTTTGGTTGTTCATGCGCATGGAATATCTCGAAATGTAACGCATCTTCGCATTGTGAATAAATTGAATAATTAATTTCCTCAAAACTACAAAATACATTGTGCTGGAACTTTTTTGGTAGCTTGTAACGTAAACACCTTTAGTGTGAAAATTATTAATTCAAACCTATAAAAATATGGAACATTAAAATTTCAGTCCCAGAGTCCCTTAGCAGTGCTGTTCGTTTTACCATAAGGAAATCTTACTTCAGCGCACAACCACAGCGTGAAAATCTGTGAGATAAATTCTTCCAGCTATTGCCAGTTTTGCTGTAAACATGCCCTGCTCCCTCGTATCTTGCGTTTTGTGAATTCCTACAAAATTGTGCTTTGTAAGGACATCGACAAACTCCCCGCCACTTTGCAGTCTTGGAACTGAGCAACTTTATTACAGTTTCATCCCTCTAGATTACGAGTATATAGTTAAAAAGTTCATTGGAGCAATATTTTACCCATATTTACTTATTATATTAGTGGGTATTAAGTTGTTTCCACACCCCTTTTCGTAAACTTTCAGAAAATTGATCATAACTAGGGCCCGGATTCTTAGTTTTTTAACTATTTTATTCCTTGATAGTTAACTGCAGTGGTTTAATTTAATTATATGTTTCATGGTCATCGAAGCCAAATGCTTGAATCTTATAAAACCTAGAAAGCTTCACCACAGATGGCAAAATAATATTTTGCCAAATCTGTCAAAAGCGAAAGAAACCATGCCCACAGACACAAAAGCTTGAACAAACATGAACACCTTCTGTACTGCACAGATGAAGTCGCATTAGTGCATTAAGCGGCTAGGTGCTATGCAGATAAACATACCATATAGGAGAACCTGTACGATCTGTTCTCGAATGCTGAAATACAGGTAAGGATTAAACACCTGTTATAATGCACATAGCGTATAAACCATAATTTTATTTACGTATTTTCCAGGTGCACTCTGGCCAAAAATCGCATTTTGAGCAGCACAAAGGATCTACAGGACATATCAGCAACATTCCTATAAAAAATAGGACAATTAATAATAAAATTAATAAACAATAATAATAAAAAACTATTTCAGGCGGTTAAAGAACTAAAAAAAATTTTTTTAAGATACAAAAATAACTAAAAAGTTAATTTTAAAAACCTAAAAATCCGGGCTCTAGTCATAACTTCTTCAATACTGAGCAGATATTTCTGAACTAAGCCTTGTTTTGTAAGCGATCTTTCAAACTTCCTGTTGGTACCACTGTAATTCCAATGACGCTAGTTACATAGAATCAAGACCATGCAGCAGGAATGTTCTGACTCATGTGAGAAGCGTATAATCAATATATAAACTTGAAAGCGGTTTTTCTCAGTGTTACATTTTTTCAGGTCCCGGTGCACTTTTTTAAAAAACTATTCAACCAAAACATATGACATTTTTTGTATGTATTAAGCAGACTTATAAAAGTAATATAAGAAGGGATTTCTCTCAGCGATTTATAATACTTATTTTAAAAAATAAAATTATCTGAAATTTCAGTTTTTTTTTAAACAAACTAAAACATTATGAAGAATTGTCAGTACAAAATTTTCAAATAATAACAGGTATTATTCAAGATAAAGGTTTTAAGAACATGCCTGAAAATTTTCATGTACATATCAATATCATATCTTAGTAATGTGCACCCAAAAATCATAGAAATAGCATTGCGGAGATAGTACCTTCTCACCTTAATCACAACAATAGGTAACAGGTATGCAACAACATTGGGAGTAATTTGGAATAAAATTTTAGAGGAAGTATTTAATACTTGTAGACAAGCTTAACACTTTTCTTGCGTTTGCCCCCCCCCCCAAAAAAAAAAAAAAATAATTAAAAAAAAAAAAAAAAAAAATAATAATAATAATAATAATAATAATAATAATAATAATAATAATAATAATAATAATAATAATAATAATGATAATGATAATGATAATGATAATGATAATGATAATGATAATGATAATGATAATAATAATAATAATAATAATAATAATAATAATAATAATAATAATAATAATAATAATAATAATAATAATAATAATAAAATTAATTAATAAAATCCCATAGGACTAGTTTGGGACAAGGTAAAATGAATACTTAAAGAAATACAACTGGCTTATTCTTACAGGAATTGCACGATATAACGCTCGACGATATATCACGTAAGACCGAAATAGATTGGTAGTGTTTTTTAAAAATATAGAAAAGGCAGAAAATGATCGGTGGGAAAAAGGCGGAGTAGTTGAAAACATTGTTTACGGTTTATAAGCTAAATATACTGCATGAACTGAAAATAACATTTAAATCGTGCTATTTTGAGCGATTTCTTTGCTTTAATCTGGCGTGAATACACATTCCTGTAAAACACGTTCAATATTATTGTCTTTTCACCACTTCGCAACGCTTTGCCGCGCTTATGTTTTACAGCACTCACTTGTTCTGCCATGTTACTGTCATACTGAATAATGCGCGCGCAGAATGAATTAGGCTGGTTACAGATTCACGTAAGTGCGTATTCTTACACTTTAGCTATGCTTAGTACACTTAGTTCATGCTTTAGCAAACATTAAGTGACATTTTAGACCTTAGTAACAGTATTTCTTCAAGGGACTATTTACACGGCGAAAGCGTCAAGAGGGCGCGCTGTGGTCAAAAAGCACGTGGCTTTGTTTACGTCTCCTCTAATCTCTAGATGAACAGAGTATAGTTTGGCAACATTATCGCAAACGTGATTAGAAGCTGAACTGCTGCTCGTGATATTATTGTTTATCGGGAATTGTTTACTACTTGGCAAAGCGTTGAGGCGTATTGACCTTGACTGTCGAGCGCTATGATCGATTCTTATCTTATCTTGTTTATTACAACAGCAAAATAATAGTAACTTGGCGTATAGTCAGTGATAAAACACAAATAGATGATTCCACGCGCCTGCCAATATATGAGACGTTGCTGTCTCATATTGTGATATGATATGATTGGATCTGAACAGAGTGTGCACACACTGTCTCGCCGTATTTGTGCGATAAGCTCACGAAAACCTCTGGGCAGTTTCACATTCTTTCCCCTACGCTTCATGGCTTTGCCAGATAGTACTGATGTAGTGGCTGCTGCATTTCTGCCAATGACCTTCAGCTGGTGAACAAACTGTAGATGCTAGAAGAGTGTCACCATAAGAAGTTTGGGAAGCTCTGCTCTAAGGAGTTAGTTACTATACTGCTCGCAAAAGTTAAAGGCATGTGAACGCTGGCCCATATTCAAGCGGAGCGCTGTTGCCAAGCGTACTGCGTGTACCGGCAGAGGTTCTGTACACAAGAACGCGTGTGTACCACATTCGGCAGCGCCTACATATGCTTTTAACTCTTGCGAGGATTATAATTGGAGTGAAATAGGAAAGTAATTGCTTGGCTCGCCATCTCTGATGACGACTTTGTGGACTCTGTTCCTTAGCAAGTGTTTGCAAAATCAAGCAATCGTCTTGGCTTAATTAGACGTCGCGCGCCACTTTGATTTATTGCCTCTTCTCCAGCGGCGTTTCCAAGTAGAGAAACGAAAAATATGACGTGTTGCACTCACATGACTTTCTCTACTCTTGTACTAACCATTCTTACAAACTCTTATTCCTTTACCTTCATGTTAGTTGAGATAAATATTTTCAGAAATTATTTTACTGTACATTTTCTTGTAGCTACAAGGGTAATATGGGAATACAGCAGGTTTTGAACGAGTCGAATCCTTTAAAGCTTTCAAATTCCTTCTCTTTGCACGCTTAACACGTAAAAAATGAATAACGACGTTCCATTTGACAGAAGTATAAGTTCTCCAAAACTCACATAAATAACAAGGAATATCCCCGAAATGGTTCGCTCTACAAAAAATTATTTAGACATAAGTAGTGTATTTTAGCAATACCTATATTTTTACTTTCTCTACTGGTAAGTAGAGGAAGTATTGTATTCCACTCAAAAATTCGATGTCCAGATTTCACAGGAAATATATGTTTTGAGACCCCCTGAATAAAAAAAAGCATTTTTAGAAAACGTCCGTGTGTGTATGTATGTGTGTGTGTGTGTGTGTGTGTGTGTGTGTGTGTGTGTGTGTGTGTGTGTGTGTGTGTGTGTGTGTGTCAGTCTGTGGACAGCATAACTCAAAAAACGAAAAGTCGTTAAAAACCAAAGTTGGTACTTAAGTGTAATGTCTTTCAAGGATGCGAGATTTTGAAGAAAATGCCCCACCCTAAACTACCCTTGAAAATGGCTCTAACGATTTTTATTAAAATGCCATATGCTTAAGATATTTGTATGACAAATGAAATGTATATTTTGAATTTTCTGGCTATAGCCTATGTAGTCCTGTTTATACTGGATGACTTTTGAATAATTCTTAAACCGTAAGAGATAGACAAAATCTTACTACACACGCACACACACACACTCACACACACATACACACACACTCACACACACCCGCAAACTGCACCAGCACACGCACACGCGCACACATACACCTTAACTGACAAGATGTCGAATTCGAATTCCTTAGTTTTTCTTTCTAACTTCATCTTTTAGGTAGCATTGTAAACAATGGAGCTTGGATAATTTGAGCGTATATAATTCGAAGATTTTTGGTCCGTTGAATTTTGTATTAAACCAATGGGGGAAATAAAAAAAAAAAAAATTAAAAAAAAAGAAAAATAAAAAAAAAAAAAATAAAGAACTTAGATGTAATTCAAATTTCATTTTCCTTATTTCGAAGTTGTTCAGAAATGTCAGTCGGAAATTAATATAAACACGGAAATGTAATATAACTTGGTTCATTTGTTTCTGCAGGAGAGGTTATCGGAGGTTATCGCTCGGGGGTTATTTCTTTTGTCGGAATGCAGTTGGAATGAAGTTTGGGAGGTGGAAAGCTTCCTAGCTGCCGGTCTTGAGCTTCTATACCTGCTCCGACATTCCCTTGTTTAAAGCACATGAGCATTTATCTTGATCTTCCTACTGTTCAGTGTGTTGCAAATCAATGGCACTATCTCTCTCAGTAAACCATGTGCCCAGTACAAGACTAACTTTTGCGGAAAAAGCAGCCGTCATTCGAGAAGTTGAAAAGGGCTTGAAGAAAAAAAAAATCTGAAATCGCGAAGGAATACGGGATATCACTGAACACTTTGTCAACTCATCTGAAGAATAAGGAGAAAATTTTAAGCAGTGTGTCGAGCGAAAATGGAAAGAGTCGAAAAAGAGCGAGACAACCAGAAAATCCTCATGGATGTATGCACCTGTATTGTGAAAATATAAATTTTGGATGTAAAGTAAAAAAAAAAAAAAGTAAAAAGCAAACCCCAGCGCAACGGCCCACGAAGGGCCAAGGCTTACCGCCCAGCCGCTGCGTCCCCCACCTCTGCCCATTACAAGCGTCATTGGTGGGGCGCAGTACTGGAGGGTGGGACGTGGTCAGTGCCCCGATTGGTCAATTTTAGACGTAACTTCTGTAATTCGAATTTTTCTTCTTGTCCCTTCAGCTTCGAATTATCCAGATTTCACTGTATGTTTTGGCGAAAACTATTTGTAATTTAACAAATTGGTATTATTCCCCTTCCAGCTATAATGTCTTGGTTTGGTTCATTTTCTTTCATGTTAGGATGATAAATAAAACTCCAAAACCTGTATTAAACTTTTGGTATGCAATATCTTTTATTCTAAACGAACTACAACAAACATAGTCACAACAATATTTCATTCAAACAGGGTAACACATGCTCATCTTAAAAATATATTTTGTGACAAAAAATACGTAATGAATAGGTTACAGAGAAGGATGTACAGATGGCTGGCAGTAAGTTGGCGATGATAAGTTAAAGGTTAACGGCCACGTTGCCGCTATGTGCTTATTGTCATATCTTATTTCGTAGTCATCTAAAGCAGACATTCTTCACAGCCCTTTGTTATAATACACAACCTTAGGAGGATTAGGCAGTTTGCTGATACTCTCCTGCAACAAAAAGTACACAAATTAGTTTCGTTGTTAGGGCAATTGTTCCTTTTATTCTCTTCTTCTGGTAAAGGGTTCTTGCCCAAAATATTTTAAGTTATATAATGCAATAGTATTTTAATGTACAATTTATGCTCGAGCATGCCTAAATGCAATAATTGTGGAAGCTGGTGCAGGTTTCCACCTATCAGAAAAAAGCGCACCTATCGATTACTCTGTGCTTTCAACTGAAGAACAACTAGCGCGAGTTTAGAAAAAGTTGCTGTTGTTTTCTAATACCGACGGTTGACAATGAAGTCATTAGTCTTCTTACACTCCAATATTTTTACTTCCTCTACTGGTATGTAGGGGAAGTATTGTATTCCACCCAAAAATTTGATGTCCAGATTTCACCGGAAATATATGTTTTGAGACCCCCTGAATCCAAAAAAAGCATTTTTAGAAAAAGGTCCGTGTGTGTGTGTGTGTGTGTGTGTGTGTGTGTGTGTGTGTGTGTGTGTGTGTGTGTGTGTGTGTGTGTGTGTGTGTGTGTGTCAGTGTCTCATAAACGAAAAGTCGGTTAAAAACCAAAGTTGGTATTTAAGTTTAATGTCTTTCAAGGATACGACACGAAGATTTTGAAGAAATCTAAACTACCCTTTACATGGAAAATTTTTCAAAAAATGTTATTTTCTTGAAAATGGCTCTAACGATTTTGATTAAAATGTCATATGTTTGAGACATTTTTATGACAAATGAAATTTATATCTTGAATTTTCTGGCTATAGCCCCTGTAGTCGTATTTACTCTGGATGACTTTTACATACTGGTAAACCGTTAGAAATAGACCAAATCATACTGTACAAAAAATGTAGATCTTGCTAAAATACACAATTTATGTCCGAATAAATTTTCTTGTAGGGTGAACCATTTCGGAGATATTCCTTGTTATGTGTGTGAGTTTCGGAAAACTTAAAAACTTTCGTCAATGCAACATCGTTCATTTTTTTATGTTAAGTGTGCAAAGAGAACGGAATCTCAAAGCTTTAAAAGATATGACTATCGCTCAAAGCCTACTGTATTCTAATATTCCCCTTGTACCTACAAGGAAATAAGCAATAAGATAATTTGTACACTTTTATCTCAACTAACACGGAGATGGTATTGGAATAAGAGTTTGTAAGAATGGTTAGTACAAGAGTAGAGAAAGTCATGTGAGTGCAACACATCAGATTTTTCATAATCATTGTGTATATTGAAAGCTGGTGTACATTTTTGAAGATGAGTTTAGTCCATTTCTTCATTTAGACTGCATAGTAGTCAAACTGGGGACTGTATTCCGATTCTATATAAATGTTTAGCCATACAATCATGTCCTTTTAACAATCGAAAGGCTGCAACTGTTGTTTTCCTAGGTAGAGGTATACTTTTGGATTCTGGGCAAGAACGTACCATTTTTTCCCTTGAGATATTGTAATGTTATTGGTTTTATTAAAATTTTTATTGGATTTTTATCATTTTTTGGCTAAGTTGTCTGCTGTCTCACTACCATATACACCACAGTCTGCTGGCATCCTTTGTAATATTATTCTTATTCAATTTTGTTAATTGAGTTGTCATGTTGATGATTTCTGATATGTGTGGATTGTTTGTTATCAGAAATTATTGATAGAATTCTGTTTTTGAGTCAGTAGTTGTAAAATGTTTAATATTACGTAAAAGATGTAGAGAATGATTGATTGCTTCAATTTCTTCATTATAACTTGTTCTATGTTCTAAGAATTTGGAAAAGGAAAAAAAGATAGCATGTTGCTACTGCTACTGCTCCTGCACCTTTTTCTTGAAATATTAAGGATCCATCAGTGTAAACACGGAAACAGACTGGCATAGGATGTCCTGTATGAATTGTTTCTATTTCTAATATTCGTTGGACAGTTGTATTCATATTCGATTTTGTTATTCCTTCTGTAAGGTTTATATTATATTCTACTGTTGTTAATATCGTAGGGTTGGGTTTTATTTGTAAATTTTCAATTGTGTGGGGTATGTTAAGTTTGTTTTTAAGTTTATTTACAACAGATAGAAAACTTTTCTGGATTTTGAGAGAGGTTGAGAACCAATCCCAACTGTTGTGTGGCAGCTTAATAAGTTTTCCATACTGCTCGTTGTTGTAGTGTCGTTTGTAGACTAGGTGTGTTTGTGAGAGCTTAGAAAAAGTAAAAATGTTGCACAAGAGTGACAGTGAGATCCAACTTACACCGCCAAACATTGCTAGAGACATCAAGAAGTATGTACGAAAAAATCTATGCACAATTCATGGATTGGAGAAAGTCAAAATGAACAACGTCTTTTCACTTGATGTATTGCTGGTGTACTTCGAATAATTGTCGCAAAATATGAAGTCATCTTCCTCGTGGACTCACTATTCTATTGTGAAATCAAATGTTCAGGGTCGAAATCAGAATAAAAACAATACTTTCCCGTCTTCACACATATCACAACGTTGCCAGCTGTTTCATTGTAAAGGTAAGGGCAATGTACTTAGATACGCGTAGAATATTACAAATAATTAACTTTAACGTTAGACACATGCTCAAGCATAAATAATCGTATGAAACTTGATTAATAGTTACAATTAAGATACTCGTATGAAAATTATGAAACTGGCTCCGTTCGTTTCATAAACATACCCGATGATGACGACGATGATGATGATAATGGTGGTGGTGGTGGTGGTGGTGATGATGATGAGGCAAGAAATTCTTTTGGAAACTTGAGGATGCGACCTCTGAACCAAAACGGTATAAATAAATACAGTATCCCAAATTGATGTATACACACTTTGAAACGTTATTTCTCAGCAACGAAAGAAGACAGGAATATAATTTTTGTTGTGTTCAATTCCTTAAATTTCCTTAAGTACGTCCATGTTCAACATGTCCACCTTTTGCCACAATACACCTGTGGTTTTGTGGCGTACAACGTGCTCTTTATAGTTCCCCAAAGGTAGAAGTCTAGAGAAGTTAAATCGGGGAAGCAAAGTGAGAACTCCGTAGCACTTCCTCTTCATCCTATCCATCCTTGAATGTGAGATTGAGAAAATATCTGACAACGAAATGAGGTGGAGCCCCCTCTTGTTGAAAGTAAACCTCATTTTCATTCTCAAAGAGATCATTAAGATGTGAAGTCACGGTTTCCATCATTTGCGGTCTGACACATGACATTCTTTTCGAAGCAGTAAGGCCAAATTACTCCTCTCGAAGACAGAACTCACCATGCCGTTACTCCTGGAAAATTGATGGCATTTTCTTCAAAGATATGTGGGTTTTCCTTAGACCAGTATACACAAAATTATGCCAATTAATGATGTCTTAAGTTTGAATGTAACTTTGGCAATATTCTCCACTTCCCAATAACACTTCGGTAACCATTTACGTTCATCAAATGTTCTCACAGCCATGTTAGTTTATGAACACATGTAGAATGATGAACGTATTGCTATGCTTTTCCAGTGACTTCTGGACCATACACAACTGTATTTCTCTCTCATTTTGTTGTTGAAAAATATGGTTTAAACGTGTGTATACATCAATTTGGGACACTCTGTACATAAATAAAACTAATCCAAATAAAACTAAAAGTAACGCAGTTGCCACAAACATGTTCGTGATTTAGTTATTGAGTACAACTAATTGTTTAAGTTCCCGGCCTTTTTGACTCCATAAAATGAAATGCTTGCTTACCTGTAACTCTGGTTCAAGACTGGAGACAGGTATGGACGCTTTCTGAGAGAAGAGGGCGCAGCACATGGGGGTGGCAAAGGTGAGGCAGACTCCCAGCAGTGCCAACTGGACTGGGGCAGCTATCCAGGGGTGCCGCGCCAACACGCCCCTCTTCTCAAGCGCGTTCATCAGGATAGGCGTCAGCACTGCAATATTACTTTCACTTATTCTAGTGAACATTGAAACAGCAAAAATTAACTGTCCCATACTAGATACATTCACTTGTTTCCAGGTTAAAGAAGTATGGATTTTTGTAACTGTTTAACAATTCTGATACATGAATGAATGAATAATTAAACCTAATAAAATTTCCTACAGTTACATGAGCTACTGAAAGCCAGTAGTTATTCATTTAACCTACTAAAAACAGAACAATGAACAGATATATTTATGTCCTTTCTTTACTACCAGAGCCACCTCAGTTACCATGGCACCCTGGCCTTTGCTCTGCCGGGTAGCTCTTATCAATCCTACCTCTTATTTATTTTCCCTTTCCTTATACTCCTCACATTCCTTTCCCATTTTACTTTTACTTTCTGTAAAAACCCGGCTATACCTCTAATCTTCTTTTCCTCTTTTCCTGCTAATATCTTGATCGCTACTATATTCCTATTTTTCCCCATTTCTCTTCCTAAACCTCTTTTCTCCACAATGTCATATAATGTGCTATACTTTCCCAGTCCCCACACAATTCACATATTCCTTTTTCCCTACCTGTTACTCCTGTACCTGTTCTTATCCAAGCTAACCCTTCTCTTTCTTGTCTACTGCAGTATTCTACATATGGTTCTCGTCCCCAATTTCTTTTTACTTGTTTATAAAAATTTAATGATTTCTTATTTTCTAAACTTCCCCAAAAATCCTGTCTTTCTATGTCCTCTATTCTTGCACTTACCAATTTACCTACCTCGCTTACATTTAAGGTTGCCAGGTCTTACGTTTTCCCCGTAAGTTGTACGTTTTTGGGTTAATCTTACATTTCCCTCCCATAAGACGGTTTCTTCCATTTTTCTACTTTTCGGGGAGAGAAATCAATTTTTGACCGCAAACTTCAGTTAGCAATGTTCTGATGGATTCCACTGCTGTGTAACAATATGCTTATTTCGTGAACGTTGGTAACAGCAATGAAATATAGCGAGAACGCATACGTGGCATCATGGTTCATTGTCATATTCTCGTTCTTATATTTGTTTGACATAGCTGGAAGATGGATGTGTTTGAGAGGTAGAACTGGAACTTAAAAATTCAATGTCTCAGCTGGGATTTGAGCCACAGACCTTCCGCTTACCAGGCGGCTGCTCAACCATTGAGCTATTGTGACAAACTGCCAGAATGGCATTAAATTCTCAAACCAGTTCGTATTTCTCCTGGTAAACCACAAAGGTAGTTTCTGTGGTTTACCAGGAGAAATACGAACTGGTTTGAGAATTTAATGCCATTCTGGCAGTTTGTCACAATAGCTCAATGGTTGAGCAGCCGCCTGGTAAGCGGAAGGTCTGTGGCTCAAATCCCAGCTGAGACATTGAATTTTTAAGTTCCAGTTCTACCTCTCAAACTTTGCCAACACACGGCTTGTGTAAGTTTGTTGGCATAAATAAATAAATAATAATTACCATCTGAAGGTTATTTAATCCTGGGACATAAAGTACTTACAATAGTAAGTCACCATTGGGGTAATTTGTCTCTGATGTGAGACTGTCTTTGTGGTTTACCAGGAGAAATATGAACTGGTTTGGCAGTTTGTCACAATAGCTCAATGGCTGAGCAGCCGCCTGGTAAGCGGAAGGTCTGTGGTTCAAATCCCAGTTGTGGCATTGAATTTTTAAATTCCAGTTCTACCTCTCAAACTTTGCCAACACACGGCTTGTGTAAGTTTGTTGGCATAAATGGATGTGTTTATTTATAGCGTAGAGTAGACCATAGAACCAAGCAAATCCTTAACTGAAGAACAAAGCTAGATTTCTAACACAGGCAAGGTTAAGGTAATAAGTATTTGGTTAGAAGTGTTGTAGTGAGTACTAAAGTTATTAAACGTTTACGAATCCATTATTTTATCATACCGGGTTAATTTTATATTTCTATTTTCATTTCAGTTGTTTAATTTGCGAAATGAATGCATTTTCACTGATGTGAGAAACACATGCACTAAGAAATTGATTGAATCTGAATTACAGCAGGTTGTAAACTTTCAATATTCACGAAACGATTTTTTTAAATAGCAAAATGTGATGCAAAGTTGTTAAAAGAAAAGCAACATTTGAAAATAAACACCAACAATAAAAGCACTCATGACCAAAATTAGTTCTGAAAATTATATTTTGGCGTTTATTTATGTCGGTATAAAGATCTCCCTTTTTTTCTTAAAAAAGGAAAATCTTCCGTTTTTTCGTAAGCGAAACCTGGCAACTCTACCTACATTCCTTCCTTCTATTCTCCATGTATGTCCCATTCCTATTTCCTCCATACCGCTGCCCACCAATTATTAGTACCCACTAGACTTTTTTGCTGCTTCATGCATAATTTCAAAATGTCCTCTTCATCTTTGATCAAACACCTACGCCAAAATTGTATTATTGTTTCTAACATTATGTAGTTCCTTCTTGTCTTTGCTAATTCTACTTACGCTACCTCCCTTGGCACCGATCTTGCTAACCCTAGTCATTGTTTACAGAACAGTCTATACATTTTGTATATAAAGGCTCAATATAAGTGGTGAAGTATTGTTCAATGAACCCAAGATCAACTGCGTTGTACATAGTTCACAATGGAGCGACAAGATGATTGACCAATTTCGAATTCAGCATGAATTCCAAATAACAAAAATCTGATGTGTTGCACTCACATGACTTTCTCTACTCTTGTACTAACCATTCTTACAAACTCTTATTCCTATATCTTCTTCGTGTTAGTTAAAATAAACATTTGTACAAATTATCTTATTGCTTATTTCCTTGTAGGTGCAAGGGGAATATTGGAATACAGTAGGCTTTGTGCGATAGTCAAATCTTTTAAAGCTTTGAGATTCCGTTCTCTTTGTACACGTAACATATAAAAAAATGAACAACGATGACCCATTTCACGAAAGTTCCAAGTTTTCCGAAACTCACACACATAACAAGGTATATCTCCGAAATGGTTCACCCTACAAGAAAATTTATTGAGACATAAATTGTGTATTTTAGCAAGATCTACATTTTTTGTAGAGTATAATTTGGTCTATCTCTAACGGTTTACCAGTTATGCAAAAGTCGTCCAGAGTAAATACGACTACAGGGGCTATAGCCAGAAAATTCAATATATACATTTCATTTTTCATAAAAATATCTCAAACATATGACATTTTAATCAAAATCGTTAGAGCCATTTTCAAGAAAATCAAAATTTTCGAAAAATTTTCCATGTAAAGGGTAGTTTAGGGTGGCGTTATTTTCTTCAAAATCTTCGTGTCACATCCTTGAACGACATTAAACTTAAATACCAACTTTGGTTTTTAACCGACTTTTCGTTTTTGAGCTATGCTGTCCACAGACTGACAGACTGACAGACTGACAGACACACAGACACACACACGGACCTTTTTCTAAAAATGCTTTTTTTGGATTCAGGGGGCCTCAAAACATGTATTTACGGTGAAATCTCGACTTCGAATTTTTGGGTGGAATACAATACTTCCCCTACTTACCAGTAGAGAAAGTAAAAATCGAGATACCTACTCATAAGTATAATACACGCCAGAAAGATTTGTTTCAAATTCACAATTGCAGAACAGAAATCCTAAAATCCAATACAATTAATAAAGGAGTACAATTGAAGCGTTTAGTTCAAAAAGGGGACTAGTCAAGCATTTAACATTTTGAGAAAAGAAGAAAGCCTTTCTAACTTGCAATGTATACCACTCTTTCTACTTCGAGTTGTTCATTACATTCTGGAAGTTATTCCTGAGAAATACATGCTCTAGATCATTCTAACAGATATTAAAGCCAGTTTCAAAACTGTGGATAAGTCCCCGTTTTGTTCTAAACATCAAGATTTCCTAAAAATAAGTACTTAATACCACAAATTATTTTTAATTTTTAAATACATTATAGTAGGTAGATGCTAATGAACAAGAGTAAACTGCAATGGTATAATATCTCAAGCCACTTATCTCATTAATCACTATCCCAAACCTTACTACATGATTCTGGAGACATTGTATCGACTTCTTTGTTAGAAAATCTGTCTGTTATGATCTGAAAGTAATCACGGTGTAAGGGGATTATATCAAACACTTGAGCTACATCTTTGGCTTTGAAAGACTTCATTGGTACCAATTCAGAATAGGTTGGAGACACATTAAGTAAGTCAGGGACCCTATCAAACCTCAGGCATGGAGAATCATAAGTAACTATTCCACTGCAATAAGGTGATATTCTAGCACATTCTGATTACGATGAGAATTCAAGTATTTTTTATGAGGTCACTGCCCATTGTAGCCCTTTCACTGCAATTATTTTTTTGAAAAGGGATCTAAATCTACAGTAAAATCAAGAAAGATACTTAAATAGTACATTTGAAACACCGTCCATTTATGACACGTGCTCAGAATGTTATACCAGTATGTGGATGTGTATACTGTGGCTTGTTTTCCCTTTGTGAGTTCCAGTAGAGATAAGTCCCGAAAACATGCCATAAAAGAATGGCCGCACGAGAGAAACACATGACTTATTGTAGAAAATCTACTGTTATGTACAACTGTGTACCAAAAATGAACAAATGTACGGTTCCTATTGTCTTGTGAAGGCGCCAGAGGAAACAGCATTTATACTTCAAGTTCAACATGACTTTCAGTGAAATTCATTAGGATTGAAACTACTTCATTTAGTGCCTTTTTAGCAGTTATCTCATCTACACGTAAATGGAGGGTTAATCATTTGAAAATATGTGTACCCCAAAAACAAAGGCCCGTGGTAGTCTGCATAAAAACGTACAGGTACGTGTGGAGCAAAGATATTCTGCAGAAAATTAATGATATCTCTATCAATCCCTCTTTACAAGTTCCTCACACTTCTTCAAGTTGTCAACAAGATTGTGCTCTTAACTGATGAAGCTTTAGTTCATTTCCATTTTTACTTTCTCTGCTACGTATACGAGTAAATAGGGGAAGTATTGTATTCGACCCAAAATTTCAATATCAAGATTTCAAAGAAATATCTGTTTTGAGGTCCCCTGAATAAAAAAGAACAGATTTAGAAAAAGGTCCGTTTGTGTATGTGACTGTCTATTTGTGTGTGTCTATCTGTGAACAGCATAACTAAAAAAACGAAAAGTCGGTTAAAAACTTAAACTTTTCTCAAATGGAAGGTCGTTGTTCAGTTCTTTAACTCTTGGCCTGCAAAGAGAACGGGATCTCAAAGTTTTTAAAGATTTGACGAGCTCAAAGCCTACTGTATTCCAATATTCCCCTTGCACCAACAAGAAGATTAGCAACAAGATAATTTCTGCAAACGTTTATCTCGACCAACATGGAGAAGAATAAGAGTTTGCAAGAATAGTTAGTACAAGAATAGAGAAAGTCATGTGAGTGCAACACATCAGATTTTGTTATCTTTAATGCCAAGTTTGTTTCGCCTTCTATTTTGTATTTCAATACTTCACAAATGCCATACATATCCACTCGAGGTAGATAAATGTCATAGTTGAAGTCTTTAAACTAGTTGTAAATGCCATATTTGAAAAGCTTTTTTTTCAATCATTTTAAATTTTGGTACGTTAGGTACATTTCAGGCTAATGCTTATGAATGGACATTTCCCACATGTTACGTACTGACAAAACAGAACACAAATCTTTTTTCTACCTGATGACGGTTTTTATTAATCATATGTTGGATCTCTGTAATTGGAATCGCATAAGCAGTAAGGAGCAAGCAGCATCTGCAGGGAAAGCGGCGGATAGATAACAATGATTATTTCCTCTAGAGCTTTGGGCTTTCATGAAACGTCTCCAGTCTCTTCTCGAGTCCAAATGACCTAATTGACGACGGGCCCTTATACTCACTCACTCACTCGCTCACTCACACACTCACTCACTCATTCACACACACTCACTCACACACACTCACTCACTCACTCATTCACACACACTCACTCACACACACTCACTCACTCACTCGCTCACTCACTCACTCATTCACACACACTCACTCACACACACTCACTCACTCACTCGCTCACTCACACACTCACTCACTCACACACTCACTCACTCACTCACTCACTCACTCACACACACTCACACACACTCACTCACACACTCACTAACTCACACACTCACGCACTCACTAACTCACTCACTAACTCACTCACACACACTCACTCACACTCACTCACACACTCACTCACTAACTCACATAATCACTCACACTCACTCACTCACACACTCACTCACACACACTCACACACACTCACGCACTCACTCACTAACTCACTCACTAACTCACTCACTCACACACTCACTCACCCACCCACTCACCCACTCACATACTCACTCAGTCACACACACACTCACTCACACAGTCACTCACTCACTCACTCACTCACTCACTAACTCACTCACACACTCACTCACTCACTCGCTGACTCATTCACTCACACACTCACACACTCACACACTCACTCACTCACACACTAACTCACTCACTCACACACTAACTCACTCACTCACACACTAACTCACTCACACACTCTCACTCACACACTAACTCACTCACACATCGCTCACTCACTCACTAACTCACTCACTCACTAACTCACTCACACACTCACTCACACACTCACTCACTCACTCACACACTCACTCGCTCACTCACTCACTCATTTATAACCTCATCCATACAAAATTATCCTGAAAATTTGTGATGGTGAAGTTTTAATAGCCATGAAAATAATTTCTAAGATTTAAAATGAAAAACTTGGGGTGTAGCTGTCGTTAAGAAAACTCACATAACTTCATATAATTTATAGTGCAGTAAACTTGCTAGTGACTTAGGAGAACCATTCATGCATCAATTTATTTATTGACGTTTGTGCGCTTTCCTACATTTTTACGTGTTATTTATTTAAGCCAACAATCTTACAGTTGGTGTTTTTAAACACACAAACCGTGTGTGGGCAATGTTTGAGAGGTAGAATCAGAACTGAAAAATTCAATGCTCCAGCCAGGAGCTTTTTTTAACATCAGCACCAAGTTTTTTGGCATAAATAAATGATAATTGCCATCTAAAGGTTATTTCTCCCGGGACATTACGATTGTAAGTCGCCCTTGGGGTATTTATCTGATGTGAGATTCCCTTTGTGGTCTACCAGGAAAAATACCAATCGGTTGGAGAATTCAATGTCACACTGTCAAGTTGTCACAGTACCCCAGTGGTTAGAGCAGCCGCGTGTGAAGCGGAAGGTCTGTGGTTCAAATCCCGGCTGTGGCATTGGATTTTTCAGTTCTGATTCTACCTTTTATTTTTACATGTTTTGGGTATTGTTCGATGTTCTTATTTTGCTTTAATATATATGTTTCGATCGTTTACAATTGTTACATTCCTCCGAGTTTTTGACTCTTGTTAGATTGCACCCATTTCAAAAATATGTTTTTGCGGTGACGGAGATAGAAAGGTAGATCACCTTTGACGGGAGTGTCATCCTCCGTGGCTCAGCGCTAACATGCTAGCCTCTGGTTTCCGAGGTCGTGGGTTCAAATGCGACGGAAGGTGATGGATTTATTTTCTCAGGTGTAAAAATCCTTAGTACGGGATGTAAAGCCGGTGGTCCCGTGTTGTATGTTTACGGCACATAAAAGAGTCTCAGTTCCTGATAAAGAGGCTCCGAGCAAAAATTAAGCGGACGCTGAGAACCATAGCATTTAAAGAAATAAACATTAATAAACCGGCGAAAGTTAAAGACGGAAAAAAATGGCGAATAAATAATTATGCGCTTTATTAAAAACATATATTTTGAACTGTTGTAAGTACAAGGATATAATAATAATAATAATAATAATAATAATAATAATAATAATAATAATAATAATAATAATAATAATAATAATAATAATAATAATAATAATAATAATAATAATAATAATAATAATAATAATAATAATAATAATAATAATAATAATAATAATAATAATAATAATAATAATAATAATAATAATAATAATAATAATAATAATAATAATAATAATAATAATAATAATAATAATAATAATAATAATAATAATAATAATAATAATAATAATAATAATAATAATAATAATAATAATAATAATAATAATAATAATAATAATAATAATAATAATAATAATAATAATAATAATAATAATAATAATAATAATAATAATAATAATAATAATAATAATAATAATAATAATAATAATAATAATAATAATAATAATAATAATAATAATAATAATAATAATAATAATAATAATAATAATAATAATAATAATAATAATAATAATAATAATAATAATAATAATAATAATAATAATAATAATAATAATAATAATAATAATAATAATAATAATAATAATAATAATAATAATAATAATAATAATAATAATAATAATAATAATAATAATAATAATAATAATAATAATAATAATAATAATAATAATAATAATAATAATAATAATAATAATAATAATAATAATAATAATAATAATAATAATAATAATAATAATAATAATAATAATAATAATAATAATAATAATAATAATAATAATAATAATAATAATAATAATAATAATAATAATAATAATAATAATAATAATAATAATAATAATAATAATAATAATAATAATAATAATAATAATAATAATAATAATAATAATAATAATAATAATAATTTATTGCGGTCAATAGACTCTTACAAGAGCATCTGACACTGTCATCATTTTTGTCTATACAATCAGTTGGTTACAATATTATTTACAAAATCATCATATAACAATATCATTTTATAATAATTAGTTAAAATACAATGCCATTGGTTATTACAAGATAAATAATTAAATACTTACATCTAAATACAACATTCATTATAGTTCAGCAATATTATACAAACATTTATCTATTAGAAATGATTTTAGAGCAGCTTTAAATTTTGAGCCTGTCCTATTTTGACTGCTAATGGCAATTTATTATATAACTCCTATTTTATATGGGTCCTTATTGGTTTGACTTTTATTCGTGCTCACCCTATGGTAATCATTTGCACTTCTTGTGTCATATTTATGGCAGTCTTTATTGAAAAAGTTAAACTTCTTTATTCTTTAACAAGCATACTAGTTCTGAACACATAAAGTGAGATCACAGTTAGGATATTTTGAGTTTTGAATGTTTCCCGACAGGATTGTCGAAAATGAAGCTGGTATATAGTTCGTATGCATTTTTTTTTTTTTTTTGTATCTTTAATAACCTGTCCATGTTGGTTTTACTCGTCCCCCCCCCCCCCCAAATTTCAATTCCATATGCTAAGTGCGGGTAAACAATGCCATAATAAGCTGATTTAAGAATATTAATGTCACCATATTTTGCTAACTGTCCCAATAGGTACAGCCCTGAGTTCATTTTATTAGAGTATTTCTATGTGTGTATTGTAGGTTAAATCATCTTCTATGTGTACTCCCAATAATTTAAAGCATTTTACTTGTTCTAATGCAATATTGTTAATGTTTACATTCACATTACCTTTCTGAAATGTGATGACTTTTGTCTTCCCTATATTTAATGATACATGACAGCTGTCAACTTCTCCATGTGGAGAGCAGGTAAGAAAACTGGAAAACAGGAAAACATGAACATAAGGCGGGGCTAGGCGTGGCTGGCCTATCGCTGACTAACGAGTGAGATTCGTGCGGGTTGTTGTTGTGTTATGTGTAGTGTTTAACGCCCGCTTTTACTACTACGGCACCACAGGCGGTGACACTGATGATACATGGAATGAAAATGGAGCACCGGTGGAATGAGATGGCGGGGGAAACCGGAGAACCCGGAGAAAACCCGCCCAGACGCCGCTTCGTCCACCACGAATACCACATGCGGGTCCCTGGGATCGAACCCGGGACGTGCGGGTTCAACACGCGTACATGATTGCCTTGCCGAACCCTACTGCTAATTTCTTTGCACGCTCAGAAGATACTAAAGATACTAAGTACAGAATTATTTTGATTTCCCTATTTTACAGAGCTATTTTTTTAGGGTGACTGTCCAAATCCCAAATCAGAAGTTCCCATATTTAGGTCTCCTGGAAAACATCAAGCAGTGAAAAAACGTGCTGCCAACTTAGACGATTTTCAAAAGTGTGTTTTATGTAAAACATTGATTACCTATTCACAAGGGTGAATATCCTACTCATTATAACTGCAGCATCTCGGAGGGTGTAACTTGTTTACGCGCAAGGCGTATCAGTGTGACAAAGACAGACATATCTTCAATCACTGTCGCCCGCCCGCTCGCTGGGCAACTGACAACGCCGTGAGTAGCCTCGCTGTATTAGCTGGACCCATGTTCATTCTATAGGAGTTTTCACGTTATGAAGGCACAATGGCTCTTATGGAGAATCAGCGCGGCGTTGCCACGTATGTTGCGCCAATGTGATTACCGCGTTTGCTCACAACCAGGTTTATTATTATTATTATTATTATTATTATTATTATTATTATTATTATTATTATTATTATTATTATTATTATTATTATTATTATTATTATTATTATTATTATTATTATTATTATTATTATTATTATTATTATTATTATTATTATTATTATTATTATTATTATTATTATTATTATTATTATTATTATTATTATTATTATTATTATTATTATTATTATTATTATTATTATTATTATTATTATTATTATTATTATTATTATTATTATTATTATTATTATTATTATTATTATTATTATTATTATTATTATTATTATTATTATTATTATTATTATTATTATTATTATTATTATTATTATTATTATTATTATTATTATTTGTTATCATCATCATTATCATTATTATTATTATAATATTAATAATGCCTTATAATAAACTCTTACCCTTTTTATATTCTTTTGTTAATCTAAAAAATGTACGCCTACTCACTCCAGTCGCCTTATAAAGTTCACTAACAATAAACGAGTCACTGTGTCCGGGGTTCTTTTCCTTTAAATAATCATACACCCTAAGAATTGTTTTTCGCTCGCTACTTTTAATAATTTCGCCTTTTCTTCTGCGATCCATTGCGCACTGATCACTTAACTGCAATGCACACGGTTACCAGAGAACTTGTAAAACTCGTTCACACCTCAAATCCCCGAAACCTATTGAAAACCTCCACTGAAGTACAATCCCTTATCGGCCCTTCTACTGCCACACATCTGGTTTCCATCATCTGCAAGACAGGAGAACCGGTGGTGTTGGCCTGTTACTGGAGATGTTCTATATTTATATAAAAAATAATTTCATTAGTTCCTTGACAACTTGGTCGCTGGAAGTTTTTACGTAGACTTACAGAACGAGAATTAGCCAGCGACGACATTTTCCACTGTATAAACAAAGAATCTTAAAACTTTTTTTTAAACTTTATTTTTTTAAAAAAAAAATATGTTTAGACATATTGATATAATCTAAATGCTAACGTGGCCTATAAAAGCAAGCAAATAATCCAGATTTTTTTTTCATTGCAATTATTTCGGTTTAAAGCCATGTTTAAACGTGCGGAGCGAGAAAGATGTTAAAAAATCTGCTTTCAACAAAATTTTACATTTTCTTATTTTAAAAAAATGTACAATTGCATAAAAGGTTCATCGTGCATACCATAGTATTCTTCGACACATTTTACACCGAAATGCATGTTCGTGCTTTATCTTAGTCACATTTAAAAACACGCAAATTTGGCAACGGCGCACCTCATTCTTCCATAAGAATAACATGGTCCATAAGAGCCCGTTGTGCCTTCATGATGTGAAAATAGCTATAGTTTTGTAGGCATACCCCCTCTTTACCCTCTCAATACTCGAAACATATGAACAGGGGTTCGAGTTTATCTCATGTCAACAAAAAGCATGCAGATGTAACCTGTTTTAGCCTCATAGGCGTCAGCAGACTTTTTTCCAGGCCCATATGTTGAAAGTTTGCAATCAGAGAATAGTAATTCATTATTTTACTGTCAAAACTATAGTATATGTTGCGGATAACTGTATTAATTTGTGCTAAATAAAAATTGTTCTTTACATCAAAATTTAAAAAAAAAATAGTTTAATAGTCAGTAATTGATTGTACATTAAATTCATTAACTTCCAAGGAGGAGCCGTGGCCAATATGAATTCACTGTGTTGTCACATCTACACAGGTGTGATTCTGAGTACCCACAGTTGAATCTATCCGTATATCTCAAGATCATATATTGAAACGCAATATTATACCTATAATAAGTACTGTTTTGAAAATGCATACCTATTATTTCCTTCAAGTTGTTGTTCCGCATTTCTCTGAAAAAACAAAGCCCTTAGTACTACGATATCTGATATTCCTAATATAAATTTTCCGTTATTTATTTTCAATTTCTCTCCTACTTATAGTTAAGTAGGGGAAGTATTGTATTCGGCCCAAAAATTCGATGTCGAGATTTCACCGGAAATATGCTTTTAGACCCCTGAATAAAAAAAAAGGCATTCTTTTAGAAATAGGTCCAGGTGTGTGTGTGTGTGTGTGTGTGTGTGTGTGTGTGTGCGCGCGAACAGCATAACTCAAAAACGAAAAGTTGGTTAAAAACCAAAGTAGGTATTTAAGTTTAATAACTTTCAAGGATGTGACACAAAGATTTTGATGATTTCTCCATATGTAAATGCATTTTTTTGTGGGGTGAACCGTTTCGGAGATATTCCTTGTTATTTGTGTGGGTTTTGCAATACTTATGCTTTTCTCAAATGAAAGGTCGTTACTCACCTTTTTATCTCTTGGCCGTGCAAAGAGAACGGAATTTCAAAGCCTTCATATAGCGACCAGCTTTAAAAGATTTGACTCGATCAATGCTTATTGTATTCCATATTCCTTTTGCACTTACAAGAAAATTAGCAATAAGATAATTTCTGAAAATGTTTATCTTGACTAACAAGAAGATAGAGGAATAAGTGTTTGTAAGAATAGTTAGTACAAGAGTAGAGAAAGTCATGTGAGTGCAACACATCAGATGTTTTTTTAACTGTTAAAAGAGTTGAGCCTTCCCTCAAATAAGAGTTCTGCTTCTTTAAAAGAAGAGAGACGCTTATTTTGTGGTAGGATGCTCCTTTAGTGTGTAATAACTAGGGCTAGGAAGTTCATGCATTTGCATGTTTTTTCATAGGGGTTAAAAATGTATGCTTTTACATTATGTGCACGAATTATGGAATTTTCAGTTATTTGGACGTGATTTTATGGTGCATATAACTGCACATTTTCTTGATTTTTGATAAATGCATAATATTTCAATATTATAGCCCCTATACTGCATATTTTAATGGTTTTTATGGTTTGTTTATTTTTTTTTATTTTTTTTTAATTTTTTTTTTTTTCATCTGGATAATATTTTTCATATTGATAGTAGATATTGCACATGATGATGCAACTCACAAAGATTTCAATATTATAGCCTCCATCTTGCATATTTTAATAATTTTTATGGTTTTTTTATTATTTTTTCCATCTGTATAATATTTTTCATATTGATAGTATTGCACATGATGATGCAACTCACAAAGATTTCAATATTATAGCCTCCATCTTGCATATTTTAATAATTTTTATGGTTTTTTATTATTTTTTCCATCTGTATAATATTTTTCATATTGGTGGTATTGCACATGATGATACAGCTCGTAAGGTGGCGAGAACTAATGTTGAGTCATGTTGTCATGAAGTGAATCCCCTGTTTTCATCCTTTCATTATAAAATATGTATGTGCGTAGAGGATAATCAGTGCGTTATCTGAAAGGTTTATATTAACAAAGATAAAGTGCAGGTCAACGTTTTGAGCAGCACGATTATAGCAACACTTGCCTGCCCACCGCGTCGTGGTCTTCAAAGGTAACAAACAGTGTTGTGAACTGGTTCCCACCAAATTAAATTAGGCGTATAAAACGTTAAAAAGCTCTTCAAATGCCGAAAATAAAACCAACTTGGAGTGCTAGATTAATTAATTTACAGAAAAAGTTTTCGAGTGATTTAATATCTACAGATAATAGGGCACTGTTTTGTGGAGCGTGTGAGTAAAATGTAGGAAGTGAGAAAAGATTTCAAACAGTTCAGCACATAAACCAGCAAAGCATAAGGAGAATTTAATCAGAAAATTTGCAAAGAACCTGTTCAAAAACAGCTAGTAGAGTGTTTAGGAAGTAGGGTTACTGAATTTTCCTATGACTTGTGCCATGCATTTTTAGCTGCTGATATTCCCTTCTTCAAAATGAATAGTCTGACATTTAAAAACCTATATCAACTTTCTTGCCAAGTACACTCGATAACATGTGCCTGAAGATGTTTTACAGTTGAAAATTTGTGCGAAATGTTGGTTGTGAACTGTAATTTAGCAGTTAATACTAGCAGCGGGACCACTTCTGCTTCAACCTTTAAGGAATAAGGTAACTTTATTTATTATTTATACTAACTCGTCTTGTCTACTGCAAAGGGACATTAATTGTTTTAATTAAATAGTGCATATTTCTTGGCATATTTTCAAGTTTTTAATAGCATATTGGCATGCATATTTCAGTGTTTTTTAGGGCATGAACTTCCGAGCCCTAGTAATAACCACATATGTGCCTTCATATGGAATCTGATTAAAAACCGGAGATGCTGTCCTTTCCAGGAGCTTACATCCACGATAGATCTGATTGTACGTAGGTACTTCTCTCTAGAGATTCTAGAAACAGTCACCTCATTTCTCTTAAGAGCACGTGCAGTGCTTTTCCTAACTTGGATGAAAGAAGTAACAAATTCATTGTCAGGGAGTCCATTCTGTTCTTCCTGTTCGGACAGTTCCCTTAGAGCAGGCATGTCAAACATCGCTCCGAGTGTGAAGAGAGGGGTCTACCCCTCCTTAACTGCAGTAGCACGCGCTAGTAGAACCGGTTTTCGCTTTGTTTTTCCCGTTTTCCGATTTGATCATCACGGAGGGAGGGAAAATAGGGGAAAATTTTTCACGCCTGGTGAGTGCTGTTTGACACCCCTGCCTTAGAGAACAGCCTCATTCTCTATACTGCTCGCAAAAGTTAAAGGCATATGAACGCTGGCCAATGCTCAAGTGGAGTGCTGTTGCCAAGCGTAGTGCGTGTACCGGCAGAGGTTGTGTACATAAGATGCGTGTACTACATTCGGCAGCGCTGGTAGGAGGGGCAAGCTTAGGATTCGCTGGAGTCTACAGTACGGCCCGCCTCCATGTGCCTTTGACTTTTGTGAAGATTACAGTATGGCTATACAATGTAATACCCGACCGGAAGTTGATCTTTGTCTTGGGCAATAAATCCTCCGTCTACCTTTACTTCCATCAAATTAATATAAGAGTTAAACGAAGTTGGCTAGCAACACAACGCAACTGAACGTTCAAACAAGCTCGGTTTCCCACATACAACTAACGATAACTGAACTGAAGGGTACAAGTGCATGATTCACCAGTGTAACCAATGTGGAAACCTTCGTTTACGTTTGCATAACAAGGCCTTCTCTCTTACGCTTCTTCACCCCTTGCAGGACATCTGTCAGACTGTGTCCGTAGGTTGTCCTCCAGGACCCTTTCGGCCGGGGCAGGCTGGTGTAGATAGTAAACATCGCAAAAATGACCTTAGCCTCTACTCTAAGCCAAACATTTTACCATCAGCGAATGGAGGTGTACGGAATTCTACGCATCGCTACCCGTTCTGCACACTACATGATTACAAACATATCCTCAGAAAATACTAAAATTCAGATATTCCAAATTACAAAGGTAACACAGAACTCCCAGAATGTTTTTACCAATCGTTAAAGGTTTTACGTCTTGGCAGCTGAACGTACCGTTGCGTTTACCGAACGGGATGGCTCATGAGGTAACGTCTGGGGCCCGCATTCGATCTCCGTGGCCGACTTTCCTGGCCCATGGGTTTTCTCGTAGGTTTCCCTGGTCGCCAGGCGAATGCTAGGAAGGATTTTCATATCATCGAATTTCCTGCCCGTCCAATTCGTTACATTAATCATTTCATTTCCACCTTCATTTCGTTAGGTTTATTTCAGGGTTGGAAGCGTCGGCGAGTGGCGGCGCCGTGGCCGAGCGGTTAGACCGTTCGCCTTCACCTAGGCGGCCCGGGTTCGATCCCAAGGACCCGTATGTGGTATTCGTGCTGGACAAAGTGCCGTCTGGGCGTGTTTTCTCCGGTTTCCCCCGTCACTCATTCCATCAATTGCTCCATCATCACCCTTCCATTCATCGATTTCGCCTGCATTTCATATCATCCTCTTGCTCACTATAATACCTGGTGTTTGGCTGACCATCCGCTTCCAGGTCTTCACTCTGGTCCATAGGTTACTCTGCTCCCCGACAGGCATCTGACCCTAGGCACTGGCTTGTAAGTTCTAGGAGGTTTAAGTCCTACATAAGGACAGGGTAATCCGGTAAAGAAGAAGAAGCGTCGGCGAGCGTCGTGGCAGCAGCACGACAGAGAGAACAAATGCGCCGTGGAAATCTCGTCCCCCGTATTAGAAGGCGATCCTATTGGTTTCCTGGCCCTCCGTTGGATGATAAAAGCCCGAGAGGGGAACCGATTTCCGAGTCCTGCGCTCTCCTTGGGAGTACGAACTCGAAGGAGGCTAGGTCAGCCTCCGCCGGGGTGCTTCTAACTCGGAAAATGTAGGGACCCTGCCCTCTACTCTGTTGTGACAAAGTTCCGGCCGCCCTTCGGATCCATTCGCCTCATCCATCCTCCCGAGAGTGTCCTGTCAGAGGCATAGACAAAAGATTACCTTTCGGTCGAGGTGCTAAGTCCCCCTCCGCAAGTTGTCCTTGAATCATATCGCTGCTTTTAGAAACATTTGTTTACTTTATCGAATTTTTAAACTATTGCATTATGTTAGTCTATGAATTCCCATTCTCGTTCCCACTGTATTGTGAACCAAAACTGTGGATGCTGGTCTGCTTCCCGTTCCCATTTCCGTTCTCGGGTTTCTTGTAAATAGCCTCTAGTGTGAGTGAATGCGACAGCCTCATATCGGTAGCTCCATTGTCATGTAAACATTTCTGCAGATCAACGTTATTATGGTCCTGGTGGTTGCTGGAGTCCCTAGACATCATCATCATCATCTATAAAATCTAAAATAAATATTATTTAACGTCTGTTACTGGTAACTATTTATCCACTGTCATGTCCTTCGGAAAGACTGTTCACTTGTATGGGTTTCAGTGGTTTCTAAATACAATTCAATAGTTGAGATACGATGCTAGACAGAGATCTGAAAGAAACAAATGAACTCACCCATGCCTGGTGCTGCCATGCCTATACGACTTAGTGTCACTAGCGCTATTCCCCGCTGAGCAGCAACTTTGGAACTTCCTACCCTGTTTCCGTTTTCATCAGACACTGGTACACCCTCCTGAATTTCTCTGCAAATCACACAAATGTGTTATAATTGTAAGAAGTGTAAAAGTAGCTGAGGAAATTACCGGTTAATTTAAAGCCACTTATGTAATAAACATGAAAGTTCCATAAGAATAACAGTGGGTTGGAAATTTTTAACAACAAAGCAGATTTCTTTCATTTTGCTTACTTGAGCCTCATCATTGGAATGTTTATACAGTTGGCAGCAGCGACAGCAGCAAAAGGAACCCATCGACCAATCAGCGGAGGCGCCGTCTGAGGACAAAAGAAAAAATAATCGTAAGCCCTGATTTATGGAACACTACATGTGATAGATACCTATCTCTATCAAACGGTGCAACAGCCCCTTGTAATTCTTGAAGTATACCTACAGCAATGCAAAATCTTAAAGGCCTAGGTCGATATTGCTCTTCTTGCCCATGTGACTGCAATGTGCTGTGTAACGTAAGGTGAAGGATGGAACATTCAGCGCAGCAGTGGAATTATTATTTGGTAAAGCCATGAAGTGTGTTGGAAAGAATGTGAAACTGCCCAGCTGTTTGCGTGAGCTTATCGCACAAACCCGGCGAGACAGGGTATATACACTCTGTTCAGATGCAATCATATCTTTAGGACAGCAACGTCTCATATATCGGCAGGTGCGAGAGATCATCTATTTGTTTTATCACTGCCTGTACGCCAAGTTACTATTATTTCGCTGCTCTAATAAATAAGATAAGAAGCGATCGTAGCGCTCTACAGCCAAGGTCAATACGCGTCAACGCTTAGCCAAGTAGTAACACGCACTGCCTATGTCATATATAGGGGGTGAATTTATAGGCGCTAAAATATGTGAAATAGGCAGACAAAAAGGCACTAAAAATGTGCAAAATATGCACTTAAATAGGCACTAAAATTAGATAAATAAATACTTAGAAACACAAAATTTGAGTAAAATAGGCACTTAAAATGCACTAAGCATTAATATTATATTGGTTTCTTAAAAATTATAAAAAAAATTCCAAGAAAGGACACGATCAATGTGTAAGCATAGCAAATACACAAATAGCTTTGTAAAATAACTGAAACCAAATGCTTTGTTATTGGAAACTGTTGTGATTATATATACAAAACCCATAGCGCAACAGCCCGTGAAGGGCCAAGGCTCGACGCCCAGCCGCTGCGTCCACCACCTCTGCCTACTACAGGCGCCATTGGTGGGGTGCAGTACTGGAGGGTGGGACGTGTTCAGCCCTTCCGGGCAGTTATACGCCCTTCTCGACCTGAGGCCGCTACTTCTTCACCAAGTAGCTCCTCAATTGGTCCCCCCGGGACCTAACGAGGCTGAGTGCACCCCGTGATATACATAGTCACCTGTTATTATCAGCATCACACTTCGTATTACACTGGACAATTATGTACTTTTCAAAATTTTCAGGAGTAAACTGAAGTCTGTTTTCTCGTAACATGTTCTTATAGTGTGAGAAATGTGTTTCTACTTCGCACAATGCAGTTGGGCAAAATTTAAAATTTGCTATTTGTTGTGGCTCACGGTCAGGAGTTTCTCGCGCCACAGTTACTAAACTACCTTCTAAAATATCATTAATCGTTGATATGATTTCTCTTTTTTTTTAATTGTTCTATTTATATCCCGCCTTTAACTGCAGAGGTCACATGGGCGGCCTTGCCTATTGGCAAATGGTGTTACTCGTTTAACAGTGGGTTTTTCGGTCTTTGGGGTTTTCATACGTTGAATTCACACACACATTCACACTTTCCGACTTATGAGGAAGGATGAGGAATAATCTACCCCCTACCGGGAATCAAACCCGGGATCCCTTGCACAGCAGGCAGGTGCTCTATCAACTGCACATGTTTCAGCTTTTCTTTTGCTGGGGTGCTGCCCCTATTTTCACTAATCTCTCTCACAATGTCCAGCTACCTGCTAAACTCCTTTTGTGTACCCAATGTGCAGGAGTAAGAAATATTTCTTCCCCGAAAACTTCAGGTTAAAGCTAACAAATGCAAAAGCTGTTGTCACAAATTACAAACAGGAAAAATTGGCCAAAAGGACAGTTTAAGGCACTAATAAGCAGAATAGACACAAACGTATGAAATAGGCATTTATAGGTGCTATAAAACTTCAGCTTATAATGGTAGGAAACGTGCTTATAACTTAAAAACCTACGTTTCTGAATAAACTAATAAAATAGGTAAATAAGGCAAAATCCATACATGGATATAACATTGGAGTACGTACTTAACACAGTCTGTTAGTACGCCTGAAGTTTTTCACATACTGCTGCACTTTAGGAGTTCAAGTGAGTGAGTAGGATTTAAGGGCCCGTCGACAGCTAGGTCATTAGGGCTAAGGAGTTCAAGCTTTGTATGTAAAAGCTTAAGGAAATAAGGTTGAGATACTTACAAGCAAACATTCTGAAGGGGCAGAAAAAAATCGTTATCGTTCTATTTGGTGGTATTCACTATTTAAAAATAAGTGTTTCTGCAAATTTTGGCCACTCGAGCACAATCGGTTTGTGAGAGAAATTAATTCATACAAGGGACGCGTGAAACATGCTTTCTTCCTTAGTGTTAATAATAATATTAATAGTACTAATAATATAAATGCTGAGGCTTTCACGGCCGGCATTATCAACTATGTTAAGTAGATTTTCCGGGTTTGTGGGCCGTGGTCGAGTTGGATTACCTTCCTCCGACGTTTCGCTGAAAACTGCGTCCAGCATCTTCAGAGTCAACCTCTGTTATTAGCGGCTGCACATAAACTAAAGTTCACTGCAAACTTTCATATTCATCTTTGTTTGTTTGTTGTCAACTGTTATCATGGACACTAATAACAGAGGTTGACCCTGAAGATGGTGGACGCAGTTTTCAGCGAAACGTCGGAGGAAGGTAATCCAACTCGACCACGGCCCACAAGCCCGGAAAATCTACTTAACAGAATACTAATAATGATAGTAAGAACAATAATTTCAGACTTTAATTTACGGTAAGGTACATTGTTCAGGTCTAGAAGACCGCATAACCAGCCGGGAGGGCTCGGGGCGCTGACCACGTCCCACCCTCCAGTACTGCACCTCACCAATGACGCCTGTAGTGGGTAGAGGTGGGGGATGCAGCGGCTGGGCGGT